>CAJHZI010000533.1:405000-512500 GCA_905160935.1 Enchytraeus crypticus | reverse complement strand
TGAAATATTCATTTAGTCAATCAATAAGACCTTGAAGTGAAACCTTCTAGCCTTACAAACAGATTATAACCGAATTGACCTCGACTAGCATATCAATGTTTTAGCCTTGCTTATAGATTAAAACCGAGTTGACCTTGATGAGCAATAAAACCTCGCTATAGAGTTCGTAAACAATTTGGCCTTGAAAGCGATGTTCACATTTGTAAAACCAAGACCCTAGACTTGATCATTACACTAGCATATTAGCATTATCCAGCAAGCACATTCTAAACTTTAATCTGTAATTTGAAAGGATAGTATCAAAACTAGGCAATTCGGTTTCTAGCAGCGCGATGGTTAGGCTGCTGTAACGTTTGTATTCAAAAAATATTTTAATACATTTATTATAGCATGATCGAAACTTCTCTATTGAACCTATTTAAAACGACGACCATAGTGCCACATCATAGAAAGCACATACAATAGAATTTGAACAGGACCTTCTTAACATTAAGAGAGCAATAAGCAAATCTACGCCTTAATATATCCGTACGCATAAACATACCACGTATTTCACGCTGTATATCGTTATTATCACGACCATCATTGGTTATAATATGACCTAAATATTTAAACTGCTTTACATAATTAATAAAAGAATTGTCCATCCTAAATCTTGGAAATTCCTCTAATACACTCCAATTTCGATCCTTAGGAGCAAATATCATGGCGATAGTTTTACTAATATTAAAAGACATGTTAATAACTTTAGCGTTAAACTGAAGCATATCTATTAAATACTGTAAAGTTCTCCACTAAGGAGCAATGAGAACGATATCATTAGCATATGCAAGAATGTTAATTAATCTATTATTAATCACAAACAATTCCGGTATCTACTACTGCTCTAACCATATCGCGTATATATCTAGAGAACAAATACGGCGAAAGTACACTTCCCTGATGCGTACCATTTCCGATGTGAAAACAAGTATAAAAAGAATTACGCCATCGAACTAAGCATTGCTGTTTAGAATACCAGAATACAAGAATAAATATAATACTGATGTTAATGTTACCGTCTAGTAATTTTCCAAACAATTTCCAGTATTTAACTTTATCGAAAGCTTTTACTGAAATCAACAAAACAGGTAAAAACATGACTTCCATGATGTCTATAATACTCGATAGTCTGCTTTAGTACATGAGTACAAAATCCGGTTGAATGGCCAGACTTAAACCCAAACTGAAAATTATCATAATCAGAAAGGCTATGTATAGATTGCGCAATGAGAGATTCAAACAATTTAGATAATGCATTAGAAATTGCAATTGTTCTGTAATTATTAAGGTCAGATAAATCGCCAGATGTATTCTTAACTAGAGGTATAATTACAGATTGCATAAATGAATTAGGCAAATGACTATGTTTTAGAAACAAATTATACAACATGTTTAAATGAACGTAGAGACTAGGACACGCGAATGAAATTGCCTCCTTGGAAATACCATCTGGTCCAGAAGATTTTCCATGCTTTTGCAATCTACAAATATCTATAATGTTACTAACAGAAATGACAAAATCATTCTCAGGAGAACAGTTAAGACGACCCAAAAATGCATTTTTATCAGCATTATATTCATTGATTCCTGCGGCGCAATCATTCTAAAGATGCTCAAAATTAGTACGCCAACGCTCCACAATGGCGTCATCACCGATACA
The DNA here is from genome assembly GCA_905160935.1 of Enchytraeus crypticus. NCBI lineage: Eukaryota > Metazoa > Annelida > Clitellata > Enchytraeida > Enchytraeidae > Enchytraeus > Enchytraeus crypticus. The sequence continues at coordinate 510,798 of CAJHZI010000533.1, read as the reverse complement.
GCCGTCAATTACATTAGTATGCTTACTGGCATTTCTGTTGCTGACCTTGGATAATTGCTTCCAAAAACCACTGTAATCGTTCTTAGACAAAGAATTAGCCTGAGCATCTGCTCTCAGAGTGGCCTCATGTTTCTTACAATGTCGCAATGCCAGCTTAAATTGAGCCCTAGATTTCTTCATAGACTCAAATAATACGCCACTTCGAGGCCTTCCTGCATTTATCCAATCTAAGAAAGTTGCTCTTGCATGAACATGGGATTCCCTAACATAATCATTTCAGGCTGGCACAATATAGTCTTTATTTGCAATAGTTTTCATTGGGAAACAAGTGCACATGCATACTGTATACACGAAATAACTGATTTATAGTAATCATCAACACCATTAATACAACTACTTCTGTCACTATTGACTTCTCTGGTACCATCCCTAGGTGGGGAGACAGATAATAGGCCTTTATCAAAACACCACTTAGGAACACAAAGTTTGCTAAGCTCTTCACAGGGTACAGATTGATATTTACGAATACATACATCATACGCACCTGACCAATTAGGAACTGTAGTAGGAGTAGATGAAGAAAAGTGACTACCAGTTGAAATAACTGGTAGCAGATCTATAAATCTTACAAACAACGGTTTATGGTCTGAGCTAATATGTTCATATCTAATTTCACAAGATTCAGCAATATTATCAAGAGTAGAACTACATACTACATGATCAATCGATGTAAAACTACTATTATCAATGTTACTGTAAGTAAACGCATCAGATAATTTATTTAAATCGGTTAGGACTAAAAGTAGTAGAAAATGTACTCGTCTGGCTAGTTTTTTTGTTTCAAGCACAACCTAAGATTAAAACCTAGCTAAATTTCCTTTTTAGCCTTGCCCTGCCTTGATTAAGCATACTGAGATGAACGTTAATCATTTCAAGCATAAAATAGCCTTAAAACATAGCTAAATTCTATTTTAGCCTTGATGCATAAATGTTCCATGAATATTAAGCACAGACATGCCTTGAGTCTTGCTCATTTCTATTTTCTGCCTTAAAATTTACACCATTACAATTGAAGCATAGCCTTGCCTATCAATAATCTAACACACAAGCGTAAAATCAAGCACGCCCACAGCTCACGAGGACAAAAACGATTTCAATTCACATCATTTCATCCACAAGGCAGAGACAAAATGATTTCAACAGGCATCTTTAGCCTTGATACCTAAGCTTATATCTATATTAGCCTTGTCATCAACGTATGTACTGAAAGTATGATAACCACTCTCCTAGCCTAGCTGTAAACGGTCGGGTTAAAATAACGCAGCTGTTCAGCTACCTTAAAGTAACTATACATGTATGTAAAAGCCTATACCCGAGGCAGTAGAGTCTACTGTCAGATACTTAGCTTAAATTAACAGCTTCATGTTTATATACTGAGCGCTGTAAAAGCTCTAGTAAAAAACACAGCTACTCGCTACACATCAGCAGCTATAATCTTTTTATTAGACAGCAGAGTCTACACGAGTAGACTCTCCTGTAGCCTACACGTTAAACAGCTGGAAAGTTGAGCTTCAGTAGTGGAGTGGTACTCATTCCGTGAATAGCAAAAACATAAATATAGAAAAGAAAATGAAAATATAATAAAAATTAAAAATATATGAATTTTAGTTTAAATATATTTTCCTATATATAAAATGGAAACTCAAACGGTGAAACAATTGCGACTTGTCGCGAAGCAACGAGGTATTAAAAGATACTATTCTCTTCGCAAGGCAGAGCTTATTGATGCGTTGTCATCGACATCACAAACAATCGGTGGTGTTGTAGATTTGCTCAATTCTCCTGTACCAGATATTCAACAACCGATTTTAGTTCCAACTAAATATAAACCATCACCCAAGAGACATTATGGCAATTTGCTCGACACACCGGTGCCTGATATAAAAACAGAGATTCTTGCACCAATTAAGACTGGAGTAATGGCAACTATCAAATCATATTGGGATTGGCTGGTAAGCGATGTACCAAGCAACATTAAAAGCAAAGTAAGATAATCGTATAAGACACTAAAGTCTAAAGTTGAGAACATATTCAACAAGTCTAAGGCGGATACGTATGAAATCAAAGAATCAAAAGCAGCATTAAAGGGATTCACTAAGCAATATGCCATTGATGGTCGAAATGGAGTGAATGCAGTGTCATTTCTCAATAGCGTTCAGACAAAAGTGTTAAATGTATTAAACAACAACCCTCAGTCAAGAGTTAATCTAACACTCACATGTACAATGGAAAGGGTGGATTTGAAGACTGGGGAAATTACATCGTCTGACGCCACTTTTCTTTCAAAAACTGAAATAATTTTACCATCCACAGATACCGCAGAGGTGTATGAAAAGACTAAAGGTAAAATGCTAGAGTCAATGGCTAATTTTCAGATGCGGGGTAGTAATTGGATATTTCGCAGAGTGATGAAATTAGAAATAAATACTGTAGAATACAAGCCACTACGAGGTAGCTCCTACATTCCTCTTCCTACAGAATTAGCTGATAAAAGGGCTATTATAAATATGAAGAATAAAGACGATCAATGTTTCAAATGGTGCATTACAAGAGCCTTCAATCAAGTGGGAAAAAACTCTGAGCTCATTGATAAACAATTAAAGAAGCAGGCTGAAGAATTTAACTAAAATGGTATTGATTTTCCGGTTAATTTGAAAGATATTGATAAATTTGAAAAGAATAACAATGTATCAATTCATGTGTTTGGATATGAAAAGCTAGAGGCGTGGACCAAAGAAGAAGAATTAATACCATTAAGGATTTCAACATTTTATAGTCAAAACGCAGTAGATTTGTTGCTTATATCAAAAGATGATAATAAACATTACTGCTGGATTAAAAACTTTAATAGACTGATGGCAACAGGAAATCACAATGCAATGCATTACTGTCGGAGATGCTTAAATGGTTTCACTCGTGAAGAAGCTCTTAACAATCACATTGAGTATTGTTCACAGCATGACGCTCAAAAAATAGAGTTACCTGACTCTGGAACGTTTATAAAATTCGATCACTACAAAAAATCTATGAGAGTACCATTCATAGTTTACGCAGATTTCGAGTCATTTATTAAACCGATTGATCGGATTGGTACATGTCAGCCGGACCCAAGCATGTCATACACTAACCGATTCCAGAAGCATACACCTAGTTCATTCTGTTATTACATCAAATGTTTTGATGATAGCATTTACTCGCAAGCTCCAGTCACTTTTACTGCAAAGAATGATGATGACGATGTTGCTCAAATATTCTTTGACACTTTAGAGCAAAATATTAAAGAAATATACAATCAGTTCAAGTTTTCTAAACCAATGATATTCGATGAATCTGCCGCGAAGAAATTCAAGGTCGCAAAATCATGTCATATCTTTGAAAAAGAGTTGGGTAACGATCGTGTCAGAGACCACTGTCATCTATCTGGTAAATTCCGAGGAGCAGCACACGATAAATGTAATTTACAATACAAAATTCCAAAATTCTTTCCAGTAGTTTTTCACAATTTATCAGGATACGACAGTCACTTATTTATAAAGAAGTTGGCAGGTGGACAAATTAATTGTATTCCGTGTAACGAAGAAAAGTACATCAGTTTCTCTAGGGAATTGCTGGTTGACAAGTTTATAAATAAAACAGGTAAAGAAGTACTAGTGAAACGAGAATTGCGGTTTATCGATAGCTTTAGATTTATGGCTTCGAGTCTTGAGAAACTTTCAAAGAATCTAAATAAAGATCAGTGTAAGAATATTGCAAGTAAGTATTCCGGAAAGCAATTGGATTTGCTGTTGAGAAAAGGAGTTTACCCGTACGATTATGTTAGTTCGTCAGAAAGACTTGATGAAACCAAACTACCGCCAAAGGATGCTTTCTACTCAAAACTTAACGATACCAATATCAGTGATGAAGACTATAAACACGCACAGACTGTTTGGAAAGAGTTTGGTTGTAAAACATTTCGAGACTATCACGACTTGTACAATATATCTGATGTGCTTTTACTAGCAGATGTCTTTGAAAATTTCAGAGATGTATGTATGACCCACTATAAATTAGATCCCGCGTGGTACTACACCTCGCCAGGACTAGCTTGGGATGCTGCTCTGAGAAAAACTGAAGTCAAACTCGAATTGTTAAGTGACTACGACATGCTGCTGATGATTAAGCACGGAATAAGAGGTGGCGTAAGCACTATTTCAAACCGTTACGCAAAAGCCAATAATAAATACATGGATGAAAATTTTAACGTTAATGAACCTTCCAAATTTATCAAATACCTAGATTCGAATAACCTTTATGGGTACTCGATGAGTAAGCCCCTACCCACACGCGGGTTCGAATGGATGACAGAAAAAGAACTGGAGATCTGGAAAGAAATGAAGTGTATCCTCGAAGTTGACTTGGAATATCCTGCAGCGCTGCACGACCTGCATAATGACTATCCTTTAGCCCCCGAAATTGTGAAAGTGAATAAATTAGAGAAATTGATACCGAATTTGAATGGTAAAACAAAGTACATATTACATTACGAGAATTTGAAATTGTACGAAAGCTTGGGTATGAAAATTACCAAAATACACAGAGGCATAAAATTTGAAGAAAGTCCATGGCTTAAAACGTACATCGATTTAAATACACACCTACGCACTAAGGCTGTCAACGACTTTGAAAAAGATTTCTTTAAACTAATGAACAATAGCGTTTTTGGAAAGACAATGGAAAGTATTGAAAATAAGATAGATTTCAGATTGGTTGATGATAGGAAAAAGGCTGTTAAATTAGCTGCAAAGCCGTACTATGACCGAACAGTGATATTTGACGAAAGTCTTGTCGGCGTCCACATGAGAAAAACTAAATTGCTGTATAGTAAGCCAATCTACCTAGGTATGGCAATATTAGATTTAAGTAAAACTTTAATGTACGAATTTCACTATAATTACATAAAGGAAAAATACAATGATAAAGCCAAGCTGCTGTTTACAGACACGGATTCGTTGATGTACGAAATACAGACGGAAGATTTTTACGCAGACATATCTAATGACGTCGAACGCAGATTTGACACTAGCGATTATCCGAGAGTTCATCCATCAGGCATTAAGACTGGAGTTAACAAGAAAGTCATTGGAATGTTTAAAGACGAAGCTTGTGGAAAGGAAATTGAAGAATTTGTTGGATTGAGAGCAAAGTTGTACTCTTACAAATTAGCAGATGAGGAGCACAAGAAATGTAAAGGTGTCAAGAAGAATGTTGTTGAGAGGACAATAACACATGATGATTACAGAGATTGTCTGTTTGAGAAAAATTACCATTCTAGAAGCATGAACGTTATTAGATCACGCTTGCACGATGTCTATACTGAGGAAGTCAATAAAGTTGCTCTCAGCGCAGATGACGATAAGCGAGTAATCATGGACGATGGCGTGCACACTCTAGCTTACGGACATTATAGCTTAAATATATAAAACATATTTTTATGGATAAAGTTTGCCCCCCTCGTGAGGGGGGCAAACTGACTTCAGAATATTCCGTTTCAGTCAAGAAATTTTTCATTCTATACTGAGGAAGTCAATAAAGTTGCTCTCAGCGCAGATGACGATAAGCGAGTAATCATGGACGATGGCGTGCACACTCTAGCTTACGGACATTATAGCTTAAATATATAAAACATATTTTTTTTAATATTTTCAAACCACATTTGGTTTGAAAATAATTCATTAAAACCAAGCAACTTCAGGATCATCTTTGTATGTATTGAAATCATCAATCTCTGCATATCGATTTCCTGTGTATTTTCCGGAATTGATTTCTCTTACTGTAAACTCAAATCTTTTAGGCTTCTTTACCAAATTCTCCTCTTTAATGTATTCATTAATCTTTTTTTTGGACCACATTTTTTTAGGGATTTCACCCTCATTTTGTATAACGTACAGAATATATGATTTGCCAAATTTTGTGTATATAGGTTTCAATCCCATTACAATATATTTATCTTCAACTTTGAGATTTTGAAACTTGATTATTTCTGAGTTTGAGTTTGTAGTTGTCATTTTATATAAGAAAATATATTTAAACCAAAATTAATTTTTATTAGGATTAAAAAACTTTCTCTTTCTTTAAACTTTTTTCAAATGTTCTACGGGAATCCATTCTTTAAATTTCTTATTGTAACCCACCCATTTAACCAAGGCATATTCCACCCCTTTAATCTTTTTCCGTTGTAGAACCTTTTCAATTCTATAATTTTCTTGATTTGTTTTCTGCAATTCTTCTGCGTAAAAACCTCCTTCTATCTCTTCGCCTAACGAATCTGTCAATTTATAAGTGATCGGGGATGTGTATTGCACTTTGGATATCTTGTACACCGCTTCAGACCAATTGGGTAGGAATCCCTTTTCAAACACACCCTTAATCCGACTAATTCTAACTCTATCGCCAACCTCAAATTTTCGATTCGTTTCCAAATTTCTATACTTCCTACTGTTAATTATAAATGCTTCGTTTTCCTCTTTACTCGCCTCAATTGGAGTCATTTTTACAGTCGAATGTTTCGTGTTGTTATACTCTGCAATTAAATCGTCAATCATATCAATCCAATTTCTCGTATTTTGCGCAGTAAATCTTTTCCACATTTTTTCCTTGATACTTCTATTGAATCGTTCGACGACTGCTGATATTTGTTCACTAAATGTAGAGTATCTATTGATATTAAGTTTCTTTAACCAATCATCCATGTTTTTATTGTAAAATTCCTTACCCCGATCAACCCATAAATGTTTAGGCTGTCTTCCCGACAATGACACTATTTGTTTAAATGCCTCTGCAGTTGTTTCACCTCTCTTGTCTTTCAACGGAACGCTCCATGCATACTTGGAAAACACATCGATGACGTTAAGCATGTATCTGTAGCCCTTATTAGCTCTACTCCATTCCTGCATTTCGATTAAATCTGCTCCCCATATCTCATCAACTTCAAACACATGAACTTGACGTCTTGTAAATTTTCTGCGAATCGGTTTGTGTAATTCTCTAACCAATTCTTCAAAGGGTCCAACGTTTCGCTTCAAACCTCTTTCTTCGCTGGACCCCTCTATTCGTTTTTTGACTCAACACCAAGACCAAACTTTGCCTTATTTTTCATGATATGGTATACAAATCGAGCCATATTTCTTTGTGCACTATCAAATCTTGAATCATTAGCAATTTCGTATGCTCGATGAGCCAAAGCTTCGTCGCTTATATTTCTGCTCGCTGTATCGGTATTTGCAGTATAAAACTGGTCGTGCAATTTACACATTCCATCCAACTCATTTATACCCTGATAACCTTCGCGATTTCTCAGTTCGTACTTTGTGCCAGGACCGCAGTACGAATACTTGTTGAGATTATTAAATGAACCGTTAGGTACGTACTCTCCACGTCTGGCAGGTAAATATAGTTATCCAACTGTATTTCCAACTGCTGATAACACATTATTAAACACACCCTGACCCGAGACAAATTTTGACTTTTTACTTCTACATACTCCACAAATAGCAAATTGCTGTTTTCTATTATTAGCAGTTAACCTTTCCTGCGTCTGTGTAGAAGCAGTTTTCCTTTTACATTTCAAGCAGCATATTTTTAAATTACATTATAAAATTTTATAACGTAATTTTCATATTAGAAAACTTATTAATCTATAATAATCGGAGTCTGACCATCGGATGTTAGGTACATCACTCTATCGGAAAGTATCGTAACATACATATGAGTATGTTCTGGAACATTTTGACTAAATTTAAAATTAAGTTTCATATTCATAACATCAGTTTTGATTCTTTCACTCTGATGTCTTACATCAAAGACTACAAGTGGAAATAGCTTTTTGTAATTCATCATATCGATCTGTGCACCTCCAATTAAATGATTAAAACCAAAGTGTTCCTTCTTAAATTCATCTGCCATAGCGCAGAAATCTACATAGTCATTTCTAGCAAAGTTTATTCTCAGTTCATCTGCAGGATATCTCTGATCATTCAATTCAACAAAAGCACTAGTCAAACTAAGGTGATCAAACACAGCTGGATTTTGTTCCTGTGTTCTTGATTTGTCAGTTTGAAATCCAACAATTATCCATCTAGGCTTTTTCATTCCAGCATTTCTATTGATCATCCATTCAAATTCCTGCACGTTTTGCGTAACGACAGTATGTTGGTCAGTTCTTCTGCTGAAACTTACTGGAATTTTCCTTTTACTTATAACAGACTCTAGCAGTGAAGTTATCATTTCAACTGACGGTTTTGTTCTTGGTACCATCCACCTAATATCCGTTAGTGAAACTTTACCTTCAAAAACGTTATTCGCTTTATGAATTGCTGATGTGTTTTCTGTTCTAGTGAACCTCAACGTATGTCGCAAATTGTAAAGTACTTTGTTATAATCGGAAAATCCAAATAGATGCGAAAATGGAATGTTGAATGAAAATTGACCTGGCGCATCGTTGTTCATTAGAAGTTGTCGGCGAATCGCAAATCCTTCATTGTAATCTGGATTTTCTTGCGGTGTAAAATGATTGGCAACAATGGCTGCGCCTGCTACAACTGCTGGAGATTGTCTATATTTGGAGGATACTGCACCGACATTAGTGTCCTTTCTCCAACATTGATTCAATCCCGCGCTGCTATTGAAATCGTCAGGATAAGACAAATAACCCAACATTGACGTAGTCTGTCCTGGAATGTGTAATGATTCAATTAATTTACCTCCTAGATCGTATTCAATACTAGAAAAGAGGTATGAAATAGCATTATTAATCAAAGCTATTTAAGCTGTTGCATCAAAGGCGGCGGCATCGTTATTATCATTTCTTAGGATTCTTCCCTTAATTTTAAGAAAGCTCTTAGATATGTTGTAATACGAATCACTTGCAGGTATATCAATTTCAATAACACTAGGGCTATCATTAAAACCAGCTCTAGTCTGTGGAATAAAAGATGAGAATTGACAACTTTCTACACTATTGTCAACAATTATTGACGATGGTTGTGTGAAAATTTCGTTTGGCACTTCAGTTTCCATTTTATATATATAATAATAATTTTTAAACTAAAATCGTTTTAATCCGCTGCCCTTTTTTAGTTGTTCTAGTATCTGTTCCGATTCTGGAGTTAGACGACTATTTTTGTTTTTTTCGTTTGCTATCTTTCTAATGAGTGCTTTACTAGCCTCTGTCATTCCGAATGCAGCAATATCACCTACTGCTCCTAGCATTGGCTTTGCAATTAAACCTTTATTCTGATAGACGTACGAACCGATACCTTTCAGTGTATCGACAAATCCCCGTCCATGTACCAGAGTTTGTTTTGAACGGTACGCTTTGTATTTCTCTTTGACAATCATTTTTACTAAATACAATATATTTTTTAATTAGATTTTTCTCTAATTAGTAATACTACAGTAATTCTTTCACCCATCAGATCGATAAGTTTGTTGTCTTGATCGGTCAGCCGCAGTTTTATACTATCAATTTCATCTCTGTGAACTATTGGTAAAAATATCAATTCAGGAGTAGGATTCTCTATGATTTTATAGCCTGGATTTACTCTCTGTGTGAATGTATGTATCACATTAGATTTATTGCTATTAAGATAGTTCCCAGTGGCAATATTGCAATGGACTTGTATCGAATTGACTTTTTCTATATCTATTATATTTGAAAATTGATGAATTCCTTGTGATAAGCAGGCGTTTTCATTGGTGAAGCCAAGAGTAGGCCGTAATGAATTTTCCAGTCCGAAATCAACCATGTACTTTTCATCTGATATAGTCAAAATTGTCTTGAAAATGAAATGACTTATGTTTATATAATATTTTTCATTAATTGCATCGTAGTCGCCGTTTTCTCGCATTTCTCTTTGAATCGTAGCGTTAATATCTTTTAATTCGTAAGCACCTTTTGAAAGCGTGATTATTTTCCAAGTACTTCCACCGTCGGTGGAATATTTAAATTTATTGTTTGCTTCCGTGATATTAGGAATTGAATTGTATGTCAGCAGAGATATAAATGCTACTTCGTACTTTCTTTCGCGATCCAATCTTATTGGAGGATGCAGATATGTAGTAAAATTTGTTGTATTGCTCGATAGAGTTAATTTCGCCATTTTTATAGCAGGATTAAATTTTTAAATTGGATATTTTAGAGAACTTCGAAATGGTTTTTATATATATCATCGTATAACCCTTTGGTGTTACTCTAATTTTTAATAACTCATCCAGAATGCTAACTGCGGTATTATACACTCCATTATTTCCAGCATCTAGAACCGCAATATTTTCATTCAATAGACGAACCAATTGATCTGGGCTTTCATAAACTATAACCTGGTCTGTTTTAGGCCTACCTCTACCACGCTTTTGTTTTCTGACAGGCATTACAAGTTTTCTCTTCTTCTTCTTAAGTCCTTCTCCGACGAGTTCACTCCCTGCTTTTACCCTAGTTAATATATTCTTGTATTTTTGCAGTGTTTTCTGTTGAGACACGCATATCGTTTTCTCAGCTGGAGTCTTTTTACTGTTGTTTCCCAAGAACTGTCCTATTCGCCTATTATGTGTTTGAATCTCCTTCAACGTTGCTTCTATTTCGTTGTTTTCATACACTTCACTTGGAAGCTTCAGGTCGAGCAGATCTAGATTCTCTCGATCACTTTCATTGAGATTCTTGTCTAAATTAATAATTACAGGATCCCTCCTTGGTGTGGATTCACGTTCAGGAATTTGGGAATCATAAAATGGCATTGCCTGTATAGCCTCTCTTTGATCATTTGAACGCATCAATCGATTAGTAAAGGGAACTAAAATATCACTCAAGTTTTGCTTGTTGTCGACAATCTTTTGTTCTAGAATTTGAGCCGTTTCCCTCGTAGTATCAATTAACGGTTTGAATAATTTTGCTTGGCTCTCATATGACTGTTGATTGTCAAGCATGTCATTCCGGAACATTTGTTTGATTTCATTCTTGGCTTTTATAAACCGGTTAATGTCAAACTCCTTCATCATTTTATTAGACACATAAAATTGTTTATTATGTATTTTTATGTACTTTTAGGTATTATTACGTATTTTTATGTATTTTTAGGTATTATTATGTATTATTATGTATTTTTTAGGTACTGTTCAGGTATGTAAATTACATTATGGGATTCTCTGCACTCCTTCGCTGTCCTGGTCTGCTTCGTGTGTTCTTCGGTGAGTTCAGTTCTATTATTTTACCTCTATCATGGCCGATGCCAGAATTCCTACTCCCTCAGCCATTGATTGGAATAAAGTGAAAGTGCAGCATAGCCTGTGGGCATCTCGTCATACCTCCTTGAGACAGGAGTTAGAGAGGTGCCAGGACACGTTCACGCCTGCACAGATTGATAAGATGTCTGATCAGGAACTAGCGCATCATGTCTTGAATTCAAGGAAGTCATGTAACACAACTAGAAAGATTGCTAGACTTGTCGCTGATTTCGTTTTCACTCCGTTCACTCCAGATCCTGATTACGACCAGTACGTCAAGTCCTTGAGGAAATCTCGTCCAGTGTCGGCTTCATCGACCCCGTCTGGTACCTCTGACTCTAAGTTTATGTTCCCTACGTCTTCAGATAAGTCCCTTGCGGACAGTAGATCGAAGTCGTCTGTGACTGATCTCACTCGTGAAGTTATAACCGAGTCTGATATTTTGCAAGCGGTGGCTGATCCTACTAAAGCTACGATATCTGTGGATGATCTCTCGTCTACGAAACCTCTGGTTACGTCAGTTTACATCTCGTCTCATGTACCTCCTCCAGTGGTAACCTCTCAGCAGCCCATTCTCGCTACTCAGCCCTCGTTCTATGCTCCCTCTATGTATACCTCTCACTCTGCCATGCCGGCCCAGATGCAGATGCCTCGGGATCCGATGGCAATGCTCCTGCAGACGATGCTCTTGGGTATGCCGGAGAGAGAAAAGAAGGAGCGAGAGGAGAAACTCGAGAGAGAGAAAAGAAAGAGCGAGAGGAGAAACGCGAGAGAGAGAAGAATGAAAGAGAGGAGAAATTAGAGATAAAGAGGAGAGAGATAGAGAAAGAAAGAGAGAGATGGAGAGAGAGAAGAAAGAGAGAGAGGAGAAGTTAGAGAGAGAGAAGAAAGAGAAAGAGGAGAAGTTAGAGAGAGAGAAGAAAGAGACAGAGGAGAAGTTAGAGAGAGAGAAGAAAGAGAGAGAGGAGAAGTTAGAGAGAGAGAAGAAAGAGAGAGAAGTTAGAGAGAGAGAGAGAAGAAAGAGAGAGAAGAGAAGTTAGAGAGAGAGAAGAAAGAGAGAGAGAGGAAAGATTAGCCAGAGAAGAGAGAGAAGAGAAGCTCGCACAGGAGAAATTGAGATTAGAGAGAGCCAGAGAAGAAGGAGAGATGAAACTAGAATTAGAGAGAGAAAGAATTCGTCTAGAAGATATATAGCGACAAGACAGAATCAGAGCAGCAGACTTGGCTCTGAGAGAACGTGAGAGACTAGAGGCTGCTATAATTGAAGATAAGAAATTACAGGCTAAGTTAGAGAGAGAAAGAAGAGAGAGAGAGAGAGAGTCTTATTAGAGGTTAGACAAAGAAGAGCTCATGACGCCATCAGAGGACTACTCTATCCCATGCCAACTGATCCCTTGAAGGTGATATCTTATTTTAATCAAGTGGATAGGATCTTTGAGCAGTACAATATTGATAGAGACCTCAGGATCAATGTACTGAACCCTTACCTCACTGGCTCTGCAAGGGAAACCGTTAACAACATGACCTTAGAACAAGCAGTGTGACTATGACTTGTGGAAAGGTATCACTTTACGTCATTATCGTCTGACATCAACGACGTATAAGGCGCAGTTTACCTTAGCTGTTAAAACTGTGGGAGAGTCTTGTTCACAGTTCACCACAAGATTAAGAGGCTTGCTATCGTATTACCTAAAGGCTCGGAAAGTTAATACCGTTCAGGATTTAGTCGAGCTCATTCTAGCTGATAGGCTTCGTGACTCCCTCTACACGACAAGTAGGTTCATGGTGAATGACAAAGAGGAAGATGCTTGGTTGAGACCTGATGCCATGGCTCATGCAGTAGACCTGTTTGAATCTTCTCGGGGGTTTGTGTACAGAGAGAAGAAAGAGAATAAGGACAAGGTCAGAGCCGTCGCTGTTTCTAAGGAATCTCAATCTAAGGAGTCCCATGCTGATAAGAGTTAAACAGATAAGAGATGGCGACAGAGGATTGTCTGTTTTAATTGTGCCCAATGTGGTCATTTCTCCAGAGAGTGTGAGAAACCGAAGAAGTCGAATGCTAATTCAGAGAAGCAGAGCAGTGATAGTGCAACGCAGAATAAAAATGCTCGATACTGTTTTTTCTGCAATGTGCATAACCATTCGACGAAATTTTGTAAGACGAGACCTTCATTCCCGAATGAAGAAGAGGCATGTTACTTGTGCGGCAATGTTAAGCATATAGCAAAGAACTGCAACAACAACAAGAGACCGGCTGATCAGAAGGGAGTTAACAGAGTGAGCTGTGTTACTCCGGTGAATCTTGTAAGTTCAGGCTATGTGGGTGACTTACTTGACTACGAATCTTCAGACGTGTTGTTGCAGAAAGGATCTGTTGAGATAGCAGGTGTTGTATCTGAGTTTATTTGTGACTCTGGAACTCAGATCAGTGTGCTCAACAGCAGAATGTTGCCTAGAGACTACTTAAAGGGTAGATCCAAGGGAATACTCTTGGCGTTGAAAAGTGCCTGGGGAGATATAGCTCATGCTATCGTAGTTGATGTCCTGGTGAGATTGGTGAGCAGAGAAGGAAGAGCAAAAATTTTTAAAAGTGGCGAGTGTCGTAGTTTTTGGAATTGTGAAAAATGACAGGGACAAAGTAGCTCAACTTCTCTTCCTCATCAGCCTCATTATCGTCTGCATAGTATCCTTTCCCGGGTATCTCTTCCATATAAAGTGCAGATTTCTTCGGTTTGTCCCAGCAACTAGAATTAAATTTACGAGTTATCAATTGAAGGTAGCATTTGTTACAACAAGTGGCGATAAAGTTGCCGGTAACATGATCGTGATGTTTTACCTTCTTTCCAAAAGGCTCCTGGCAGAGGAAACAGACATCAGCTTCATGAAACTGACGAACTTCGTCGCTGCTCGTTTCGTTCATGTTGACGTTTTCATTTAATATTTTAGAAATTTCCCCAACAATTTCACGCAGCTTGGTGTAAAATGTTTCCATCATATTTTCTCCGTTATAAGTGTATGTTTTTTATATTCTACGTTTTCATACATGCATACACGTAATATGCAGAAGGCGCTGGGTGTATTTCATTTTCGTCTGTTATAAATGATTCAAAATCACAGTATATTACAAAGGGGACTTTAAATTGTTTTTGAATAGCTGTAAATTTTAAAATATGTGGAAGTTCTTCCTCCTTACGCGCTTCGATCAGGCCCTCAACGAACCTGCGTTCAGGTACGTCTACCACTTCCAATCTCTCAACCTTCTCCTCTGGAGTCATCATCAAAGACTCGTGCTCGGTCTTTTCTCTGTCTGCGGCTTGGCAGCGCTGGAAGGAAAGGATATGGCTAGAGCAGGTTTCGTCCCGCAGTCTCGCTGGTGTGCAATTTGTAGTCTTTCAGAGGAAAAGCGGTGCAGACAGTATCTACTGGGGAAAATTTTATGCTGCTTATTTTTTACATCGTGAAATAGTCGACCTAAATTTTTAATTAAAATATAATGTCTTTGTGGACAGCCGATTTGATCTATATCAGTTAAGAGAAGGAGGTTAACGTGATGTGGGCGGTCTTGTTGTTTGCTCATGTAAATTGGTGCCAGGATACATTCGTCTACGTCTAAGCTATCTAATCTACTCTATTAGTCTAACCTAATCTAATGTAACAAATAATATCTAATCTAATATACTCTAAGCTATCTAATCGTTCTTTCCAGCATGCTGCACCGCAGATCTGGAATTCTCTTCCATCCAATCTTCGGAAATTTTCATTTGAAGCACATCGGCCTTTGCTTTCCTATGAGCAGTTACTTAGGCAGTTGAAGACCTATCTCTTCCATCTCTCTTTTCCATCCAGTGTCCATGAGCAGCGACCTGCGCCTAATCCTCCTTTTCTTTAATTCCCTATACTTTGGACTGATTATCTGGATTTTGGAATTTGCACCGTTTTTGGACCTTTCTTTTGCTCGCTGGCTTGATGTTGACTCAATAGTGCTCGATGTTGTCATTGATGACAGTAGCACTCTAATTGTTGTTATTGTTATTATTGTCTTCAATATAGCTTAGTATGCCGATACTTATTTCTGGATTTTTCTTCTCGAATTTAGAGACCTGATCGATGCGTAAGGGGAATTCAATGCCGGTTACGTTAAATTTACGAAGGTAGGGCCAATAGTGTTTAGGATGTTCGGGATTATTCTCTATTTTATTTAATTTTTCATTTTCTGGGATCACACACACCGCAGCGGCTAGACAATACAAATAGGACTTTTCATCATCAATATTTTTTATATTGATGGTGGCTTTTTTATTCCTAATACATTTTGGTGTGGGTATATACGAGGAAGCGGATATTGGTTTGTAGGATGCTACTTTAACAACAACGCTATCCACGCGATCCAGTGTCCAACCAGACCCCATCGTAGTGAATTTTACGAGCATTTCGTACAACTTGGCTCCTGCATTTGTGATCTGATTGCTATTTTCGCTTTGATGTAGGAGACGTTCCACATTCGATCTAAAATTTGCACTCGTCATGGACTCGGCACCATCCCCGATCGGACGATACAAATTAACCTGAGTCGAGAGGTACCACTTGATGGGGCTGTGAATATGAAATTATCAGTGCCAACATAATTTAAAGTTAGGTGTTGATTGTGTTAGTAGAGTTTAATTGTTATATTAAAAGAAGTATGGATTTTATAGTTCATATTAAAAGAGTTGAGATATAGTTTACTGATATTATATTATAGGAAGAGTTGGAAAATAAGACTTTATTGGTTAAATTTTGTAGCACTCATACCCATGCGTGTGTAGATCCTGCTGTAAGATTTGATCGATGGTATCATGTCTAGCCTCTATGCCATCTCTCAATCCTTCCTGTTCACTGAACTTTCGAATGGAGTAAGTTCTGAATGTAGTGATGGGGGCTGACGGACCTCCACCACCTCGCTGTATTAATTTATTTTCATACCTTTTGCAGATCCTTGACCCAAGATTAAAGCAGGTTTCTCTTAGCCTACGTCTGCAGGACGAGCACCACATCTTGGTGGCGCAGGGGACACATATCTTTTGTCCTTGGGGGAGATTGCAATGGCAGTCATCTGTAAAACATAATTCTTACGAATTAGGGACGTTTTGAAAGATATGCAAAATAAAGAAAGTATAAAGAGAAAGTAATATATGCTTATTGAAATAGAAAAAGAAGATAATGTAGTATGAATATTTTACTAGCAAGAAAGATTTTTTTTTTATATATAAAAAATACACTAACTACAAGTAGAACTTGCATCTGGAGCTGAACAAGGATCAGGACTTGGTGCTGGCATCGGTTCATCATTAGGACCTGTATATAAAATGTGGAATAAAATAATTAGTGAGAACAGAACTTAGAATGAAATACAATATAAAAACACATAGTAGAATACTATGGATACAATATATACATTTTACAGTAACATAAAACAGTAGAAGACTGATAAAGGAAGACAGTAGGAAGCAAGGTATGCTTATTTAAATAAATTCAGAAGATAATGGAGTATAATCTGTTATTAGTAAGAGAGCTATTTTATAAAGAATACACTTACTGCAAGTAGGACTTGTATCTGGAGCTGAAATTTGATCAGCGCTTTGTGCTAGCGTTGGTTCATCTTCAGGACCTATAAAGAAAATGCAGCATAACACAACTTGTGCTAGCAGAATTTAGAATAAAATAAATTATAAAAATATCGTCCAATAATATAGACATATTATATACATTTTACCGTAACACAAAAACAGTAGAAGACTGATAAAGGAAGATAGTAGAATATTGATAAAAGATTACTGATAAAAGAAGATAGTAGAAGATTGATAATTATATATATATATATATTATATATAACACAATACGATATTTTTAGGTAGCAGAATTTTAGTAAAATCATATCACTTACATTTCCAAAGGATGGAATCATATCCTCGCATCACGAACTCAAAGAGAGAGAGCTCCTGCGGTATTTCGTCACCGGATGACGGATCGGGTTGCACGGTTGCTGTGATTTGATCTAGCCACTGAACATCATCATTGGCGGCCGAAGAAGGGGCTTGATCCATTGACGAGACGGTAGGTTCCGAAACACGCGCTCTCTTCCGTTCAACTTCGTTAGGAGTCATCTCATCCGCAGCTCTCTTTTGAGTTACGGAGCTTTCTCCATCCGCAGCCCTCGTTTGGGTCTCGGGGCTTTCACCCGCAGCTTGCGCCGTGGCTTTCTCACGCTCCTATGTTAGAAAAAGTTAATTGTTACTAAAGATCTGTACATATGGTGGACCATAATCATGTCAATGCTATATGATAACTAACAGTGGAGATAGTCATTAATATATATCGCAATACAAAATAAGATTATTAATCTATTGAAATCTGGATACACTTTCGATGAATGCATTGGAAATCTACCTTTACAGATTTACAGATGCTAAAAAGGATAAAATTAACTTGAACTATTTAATATCAACCATGGATGATATAATAAAGGTTTAGCGCTTGCTTCCTCTGCTAGGTACGATAACTACTAGAAAAATATTTCCTAAATATATTTCAACCGATTCATAATTATGTAACAAACTGTTATTTAAAAGTTTTAGAATTCCTTTAAGTTAAAAAATAATAAATAATTTAATGTCAATTAAATTTTAATTTCGTTCGTAACAATTGAGAGCAGCTATGAACTCTTCGAAGGCAGCCACGTCATCAGCAGACAGATACGTAGACATAATGCTAAGTTAGTTTCACTTCTACTGTAGATAGCGAATCTCTGGAAGGTAACTTTGCAAATGACCTCTACTTAAAATGTTTGTGGTTTTTATAGAGTGAGCAAAGAGCCATCTGGTTTGTATCAAACAAATTTATGGCTTTAAGTGCTAAAGTCATATGATCTACTGAGCGCTCCGATTCTTCGGGTCAATTGGAAATGAGAAATTAGAGGGTGTGTTTTCATCGAATACAAAATTATGCGGCTGTGTTTAAATCAACTAAACTAACTATTACAAAGGCGACAAGTTATTTCGGACAGTTAAATTATTTATACAAGTTCTGCAACTCGTATAATAAATACAATAAAATAATACAGTCAAGACAAAAGTTATAAAATAATGACATATTTGAATAGCAGCCATGCCGATTAGATTGAAAACTTTTGTGCGAATGAATGATTGAAGCAAGTTAGGTCACATTTTTTTGAGTTTTTCTCTAACTTTGACCTAATTAGTCAGGATGAAATAGTTTAATTATTTGTAATACAGTGAATCATCTGGTGAGAACCCCCCTTCTCCTCTTAATAACAATGAATCATATAGTTTGTCAGAAATTAGTTTGACCTACTTACAATTACTCTACTGATTTTCTGGCTAATTAGTAACATCCACTTAAGTGCTCACATCAGGCTAATTAGTAACATCTGGTTGTCACATGACGTACTTAAGTATGGTCAATCGCTCTACTGATTCACGGGCTAATTAGTAACATCCACTTAAGTGCACACACGTAACACATACATCCACTAATACTTTTGGCTAATTAGTACGGGCAAGCATGTGTGTGGGCGGATTAACTAGGTCAGCGCTTGATTAATAATGCACTTAGGGGTCAAAGGTCAATTTAAAATAGTACCGTCTACTCTTTCTTTCGCATCCACCGACCTGTGGGTCGTGGGGGTGGACTTGCCGCCATTTACAAGTCTATTTTTTCTGTTACGCCTGCAAAACCGCGTGATTTTACATTCTTTGAAAGTATGCTGCTAAAGCTGAACTTTTGGCACAAAGAGCTTTCAATTTTTAACTGTCTATCGTACCCCGTCAATTTCAAAGTCTCTCTTTTTGTCTTTATTTTCTACATTACTAGAAAATCTTGCTTCTTCTCCTTCTGAACTCTTCATCATGGATGACTTTACTCTTCATGTCGATGACCCCAACGACTCTATGCTTCTACTTTTTAACTCTTTTAGACACATTTGACCTAAAGCAGCACATCACATCATCTACTCACACTTCCGGTCTTATCCTTGATATACTTATAACCAAATCAACCTCCACTATGTCTTCATATTCTCTTACTGATTTCTTTCTTTCTGATCACAGAACGGTAAATTGTAAAATACCATCTCAAATTGTCTACTCTCAATCACGTACTACTAAAACAATTAGGAAACTATCTTCTATTAATACCGATCATTTTTCTTCCGCTTTTCTTATCAACCCTTCTCTCATGCTTCTATCTGTCAGTGTCTTAACTCACTCCCGATTGCTTTCTTCTTAAATCCCAATTTCACTTCCATCCGATCGGTACGCCACAAAATTCTTTTTACCCTACTACTATTGCTTTCTGGCGGTATTGCTCTTAATTCTGGCCAGCATATGCTGACTTCTCGTCCAGTTAACGATTTTAACGTTTGTTGTGTCAACATTCGTTCCGCTACAGTCATTAATGACACTACCAATAAACCAGGGATGTTGAAACTTATCATTCAGTACTCTAACATGGACATGCTACTTTTAACTGAAACCTGGCTCTCCTCTGATCTCCACCTTCAAATATCAATAGCCTTACTCCCGACGACTATTCTTTCTTTCACATCCCCCGACTTGTGGGTCGTGGGGGTGGACTTGCTGCCATTTACAAGTCAATTTATTCTGTTACGCCTGTAAAAACGCGTGACTTTACATCCTTTGAGAGTATGCTGCTAAAGCTGAACTTTGGCACAACGACCTTTAAATTTTTAACTCGCTATCGTCCCCTTCAATTTCTAAGTCTCCCTTTTTGTCTGAATTTTCTATATTACTAGAAAAACTTGCTTCTTCTCCTTTTGAACTCTTCATAATGGGTGACTTTAATCTTCATGTCGATGACCCCAACGACTCTTATGCTCCTACTTTCTTAACTCTATTAGACACATTTTTCCTAAAGCAGCACATCACATCGTCTACTCACACTTCCGGTCATATCCTTGAATTACTTACAACCAAATCAACGTCCACTATGTCTTCATGCTCTCTTACTGATTTATTTTTTTCTGATCACAGAATTGTAAAATACCATCTCAAATTGTCTGCTCTCAATCACTAAAACAATTAGGAAACTATATTCTATTAATACCGATCATTTTTCTTCCGATATTCTCTCTTCTGCTCTTGTTTGTAATCCAGAATCTTCTGTCTCCGGCTTCTGTCTACAATTTAAATCTATAGTCACAGCTCTTCTAAACAAGCATGCTCCTCTCAAACAAATCGCCTGACGTTCACGACCAACTTATAGCCCTTTATCACTCCTGAAATCCTTAAGCAAAAGAAACTTCGCTCTAGTCTTGAAGCACAGTTTAGGCGAAATAGTACACCAGAAAATAATCTGCTCTTTAAACGTCAATCAGCTGTTGTTCATAAATTAATAGCTAAATCCAAAAGTTCCTGTTTTAAAAACCTCATTACTGTGAATAAACATAACCCGAAGAAATTGTGGAATGCAATGGATTCTCTGCTCTGTAGAAATATACCTAAATCCTTTCCTTCCGACATCGCATCTACCACTCTCGCCTCATCCTTCCCGAATTTCGTCAGTGATAAAATTACCTATCTTTGCTCTTCCATACCCTCTTCTACTTTAAGTTTCTCATTTGCTTATAAATGCACTCCTTCCCCACCAATATTATCAGGTTTTCGCTTGGCAACTCATCAGGAAATTCGTACGGTAATTATTAACTCGTCTGATTCATCCTGTCCTCTGGATCTCATTCCAACTAGACTTTTCAAATCCTGCATTGATGCATTTGTGCCTCCCATAACTCACTTAATAAATCTCTGTCTTAGTGAAGGTGTCTTTCCATCCCATTTTAAACAAGCCGTTGTAACTCCTCTTTTGAAGTTGGCTTCATTGCCTAAAAACGAGCTCTCCAACTATCGGCCAATTTCTAATCTTAACTATATTTCCAAAGTCCCCGAAAGTATTATATACTCACGTCTTTGTCTTCATTTAGATTCTTTCTCATCACTCTCACCTTTTCAATCTGCCTATCGTAAATTCTACTCAACTGAAACTGAACCAAGAATTATCTCTGTTTAGCTATGGACGCTCAACACCTATCTGCCCTAGTTCTTCTCGATCTCTCAGCTGCTTTTGACACCATAAACCACAATATACTCCTTGCTAGACTCAATTCTTGCTTCGGAATCTCTGACAAGTCTCATGGTCTCCTATCCTCATACATCTCACAGCGTACCCAATCTGTAATTATTGAAAACACTTTTTCACCTTCCTGCCCTCTACCTTGTGGAATCCCTCAGGGTTCTGTGCTTGGTCCCCTTCTTTTCACCTTATATACTACCACTTTAAGTCACTTGCTAACTGATTCGATGCTGAAATTTCACTTTTATGCTGATGACACCCAGATTTATATCTCGTTCTCTAGTCCTGATTCTTCTGATGCTCTGTCTAAGATTACTTCTATCCTTGATCTAGTTCACTCCTGGCTTTGCGCCAATCGTCTTGTTGTCAATCCTTCAAAAACGGAATGCCTTTTCCATATCCGTCAATTACGTCAAATTCGTAAGTCCCTTGATATTAATTCCGTCACTGCATTAGCTAATGCGCTTGTCCACTCTAAACTTGATTACTGTAACTCCCTGCTGAATGATCTCCCAAAGACCTCTTGTAATAATAGCATTTTTATGGAGACGAATTAGTCTCCAACACGTTCAAAATCCACTTTCTCGAGTCGTCTGTAATGTAAAAATACTCAAATATCACATCTCTCCTCTTCTTAGGAAGCTTCACTGGCTACCAGTATTCGAACGTATAAAATTCAAGATAGCTTCCTTGGCCTTCAAAAGTTTAAATTATGGTAAACCATCCTATGTATCTGATCTTTAATCCATCTGTCAACCCTCTCGTAGTCGCGTTCCTCTAGTAAAAACCTCACCGTACCAAATATTAAATCTGCCATGGGCAGACGCTCCTTCATGTTTTCTGCTCCCACAATATCGAACTCTCTGCCACTAGACCTTCGATCTTGTAATTGTATTGGTACTTTCCTTGGCAAGCTAAAAACCCATCTCTTTCCGCCATAGGTCAAATTTTGACCGGCTTGCCTTGGATCTTGGACTTGCACTGTTTTGATCTCGCTTTCTCTTGTGGTCTCTGTGCACTCAGTCGTCATCGTGTGGTGCTTTGGCGCCTGCTTGTGTAGAGTCTGCAAGAGACGTCGCTGTCATTGCCTTTTTGGCGAGGAAGCGGACATTAAATTCTTATTGATTATTGATTACCGGCCTTATTACACTACTGGTGAAGGAGACGCAGGGAACTCAGTCCCACTTGGATTATTTTGAAGTGCGTTTCCCTATTTTTGTTCCCATTACAAACATTAGATATACTATAGGGACCCTATATCGACATAGGCTTTATTATATGGAAAGGGCTATAAAAAGTTTGACAGTTTCACTAACTCTCAGGTCTCAATTTTATCGCGAATTACTATAATCCTTACAACTAATAAAGAGCATCGTAATAATAATAACGTCTTTGTATCACCGTGATACTAAGTTACAACTGGATATCTAAAGTATAACTTCTAGTCTTGGACCTGCAATTACCATAATAACATAATAGTTCACGCACACAACCCACGAAGTATGCACTCAAATTAAGTCAAATAAGTTTAGTTTGAAATTAAAAGACAAAAAGGTTGATTTTCAAATTTTAAAACGGAAAATTCTGTTTTTTAAATTTGATCAAATTAAATCTGATAATGTGACATTAACATTTTGTAAATGCTACAAAATAGACCTAATACATACGCTATGATATTCAACTCATAGTCACTCGTACAATGAAACTTTATATTTCTTCGTTCTAGTTAAGATTTTAGAGAATTCTATCTTTACTTTCTAGTATGCCTGATTGTGGAAAAAAACCACAAAATCTAAATTATGGCCTACCTTAAAAACTTAATTTTTGGACGAAAACTAGGTATATTCTACCATTTGCCTGACTGTGATTTTACTCTAGATAAAACCTACACATGTAGGCCTAACTGTATACTTATCCAATAAGCTTAAGCTTATCTCGATTGTCGATCACATTGATTTTTCGCTCATTGTTATTTGACGTCATTGATGTTATTGTCGCGGTAGCAAGTCGACATTTGTAAACAGTATTGATATAAACAAACATAATCTATAACAGTATTTAAAAAGTAAATGCGCATTATTGTGAAATGATCAACTGTGTTTATATCTATCACCTTTAACACCACATGTTGAAACCGTTAGGCAATTTAGACAATTTTCCGTATAACCAGTCCAGTGAATGTCCGATATTTTACTGTCAGATTAGCGCGGCTGGAATTCAAACACTCAATGGTTCAATTCACCACTTCAACCCTTAGTAATACTAGGTTTACGTTGGAATATATATATATATATATATATATATATATATATATATATATATATATATATATATATATATATGTATGTATATATAAACAGATTGGGGCAAAAAAACAATCTCCTAGCGAAATCTCAATAACTTAAAGAAAACTCAAAATATCTCTACTTTAATTATCGGAGCTTCTGGGGGAGGAATTTCTGCGTATATCCTACAAATTTGATGAAACTATTTTCATTAGTTACGAAATTACGGCATTTCTACGAGAAAAGTGCTAAAATCAATTTTAACAATACTTTTCGAAATGTCAGTCGTTCCTTTTAAAGAAAATAACGAGCCTGAAAAGGGCTGTTTACTTAAGCGGTAGAGTTTAATCCTGCACTACCTTCTTAGCTACTGCAATAAATGATGCTTAAAATTCGTTCTTATGTTAAAATAATTCCCAAATTTTGAAGAAAATGTCCGGTACCTTTGTTTAAAAAAGCCTTGTTAAAATTGATTTTAACATTTTTTTTCGAAGAAACGCTGTATTTTTGTTACTTCTGAATATATTTTCACAAAATTGGCAGAATATGTGTAGAAATTCTTCCTCTGGAGGCTGCGAAAATTTTGTAAAACTATTTTGAGTTTTGTCCAAGTTACTAAGACTTGGCAAAAAAAGCCTTGTTAAACCTGGCTTTGCAATTTTTTCGTAGAAACGCTGTAATATTTTTCCCGCTAAATAGATTTTCATCAAATTTGCAGGATATACGCAAAAATTCCTCTCTTAGACGCTCCGCATATTTCGTAGAGAAATTCCTTAATGGAATTTCTAGAGAGAGTTTTACATAGAGAGTTACTTTAAAGTTATTGAGATCTCGCTAGGGGATTATTTTTTTTGCCCCAGTCTGTATATATATATATATATATATATATATATATAATAAAGGTTTAACCTCCGTTTCCTCATACAAGGATTATGTCAGGGACGTCCCCCCACCACATGTAACTACAAATCGATTCACCCCAAACGATCTGAAGAAACACGTGCTGAAGAGAAATAAAAGATATTAAACAGAGCCGGTCCGGTGATCAAAATAACAGTCAGGGAAGATGAAATAAAATCTATGGTGGGAAGAGATGTGTTTTCAACATACAACGGAAAGTGGAAGTAGTAGAACATGAGCGAAGATCGGAGGCAGAGAGTTCCAAACAGTAGGAGCGGAAAAAGAAAATGAACGCCTACCTAACGAAGTGAGAAAATTAGAAATTTTGAGAAGTTTGGTATCGGAAGAACGAAGCTTACGAGAAGGTTGACATTGGATTAGGAGATCAGAAAGGTAAGAAGGTTTACCAAAAAGGAGTGTTTTGAATTTTGAGTGTTTTGTGATTTGCCGAATCTGGAAAAAAGATGAACGACAGGCAGATGGGATATGAGATTTAAAATATAGATTTGAATCAAATATGACACCAAGGTTTTTAGCCTTGGGAGTAGGAAGGAGAGCAAGATTTTGAAAATAGATGGAGGAATTGGTAATTTTGGTTCTTTGATGGGTAGAGCCGATTAAAAGATATTCGGTTTTCAGGCATGCTCGTAGAGCATCGGAACCTAACGTTAATCCTCTGACCCAATCAAAGGCAATACCAGATAGCAAAGACGTAACACAACCGATTTTCCCTTTTGCTATTAAGCCTTTCTGTGTTTCTAGGTACCAACAGACACGTTCCATAAATAAATTCGGTGACTGACCGTCACTACCTGAGAAAGTTGGAAGCTGAAAAAGTGCCATGTTACCGAAAAGTAGAGGAGAATCAGAATCTCCACTATAAGAATCACTATTCGATTCAACAGAATTATTTGCGCTAACACAGAATTTGAAATACCTACCGAGGTAGAGTTGTCTAAAGGTGGCTGTAGAATTTGAGGTTGACTCGTCGCTGATACGCTAACAGGTACTGTAGTCTCTGACGATACGTCGGCTGACACGAACACAGGCTGACACGCAGGTTGTTCACCCTTAAGTCTCTTCGGCGGCATAGACACGAAGAGGAACAATAACTGCTGATTTATAAATTTTTCTCTGCAATGTAAGTAACTTCACAAATCGGACCAAGAGCCAAGACCAAATCGTAGAGACGAGAACTAAGAACTAAGTCTGAGACTAACTGAGAGACTACAACTAGAGACTACCAACTAACAGATCTCCGTAAAGAACAAGGAAGCAGGTCCTTAAATAAACAAAAGAAGGAGAGAGAGATACTAAGAGAGAGATAAGGAGGTAGAACAAGAAGAGATACACATAGAAGTAAAGAAACAGATTCACGAGCTATAATAAACTATTAAACAGCTATATGGAAGCAAGATAGAACAAAGGTGAACATTCAAACTTGTAATAGAGAGAGAGACAGGGAGAGAGAGAGAGAGAGAGAGAGAGAGAAAGGAAAATGGAATAACAAGATAATCAACTAATTAAGGGACAGAAGGACAAGGGTTAGTAAAGAGATATCGGTGACGATGCGATTTCACTGCTCATATTTTACTGTACATAATTATGTATTTTACTCTATGTATATCTCTGGTAGTTGCACCAATGAGACAATCCACGGTAAAAATTGAAAAATTGTGTACTAATCTTTGATGCATACATGTGCAAGAACACTAGTTTCGCAGTCTTTTCGTATTCTAGTGCTCTATTTTCCCCACATCTCTAAGGCAAAGGGTTAGGGTTAGGGTTAGGTTAGGGTTAGGGTTTTCAGTTTCAGTTTCTTACTTGTTGCTAGATTGATATAATATAATATTTTATTGTTGTATTTTTAGATGATACAAGTCCATGTACCAGTATTACTTTAGAGCAATAATAGATTATGCCTCCAACACGAGACAGTTAATTATAGTATGGAATTAGAGAGACACCATTACAATGAAAGTCTTCCAGGAGTGATCAGCTTCCGACAGCGTGCTCAAAAGAATATAAATGAATATCACTTGTCTGAAAGTCTTAACCACGCTACAGCTAGAAAACCTAAATTGGTACCTCCTGGTGCCTATTGCCTTAGGGGTAATTTTACAAGAACATCCATGACAGAGGCTAATGGTTATTACAAGCGAAACCATTTATCCAAATCCCATGAGGGAGAATCACAACAGTTAGAACACGCTAATCGAGGAGAAGCTACTGAGTCATCCAATTCTAAAATACGCAAAATTAATTATGGTTGCTATCCTCTTGAAAAAGTATATCAAGATAATGGAAGTAAAACAAAGAAAAAGAAACTTGTTAGGAGAAAACATTTTTATTTTATGTATTTTAATTCTACAAGTGACTCGAGTGACTCGACAGCAATTCAAAGAGTTAGTCCAATGAAACACGTGCAGCATGAATCAAGAGAGTTAATGCAAAAAATGTCTCTAAGTTCAGCAACAAATGTCACACGTAAATTCGATAATATATCAAACAATGCAGTAGTTGAAAGTGATGCTGAAGTCGTGCGTAGTAAAAAGAGACACTATGAAATTAAGCACAGAAATGCCGAATATTCAGATGCTTCATTCGACAACGCCAATTTTGTAAAGGGCATGGATATTAATAAGCCAGGTATTCAACTTGAGCACGATAGATATGAATCAACTCCTACAAATAAACGATTTTCGAATTCATTAAAACATTTGCCTAAATCTCTCTCTCTTTCACAATATACTGAAAGCACTACAAGAAAAATAGTACACGATGGTCTTCCGGAACCTAAATGCCTGTCTTATAAGAATTATTTAAGTGCGACGCGTATTTGTACAATATTGTCTAATGCCGCTTTGAATAGGACGACAAAGCCAGAATTAGTTAAAAAAATAAAAGAATTCCCTGCAAAATCTGATTTAGACTTAAAGGGAAACTTATCAGAGGACACGTCGTCTTCCTACAGCAAAAATAAACATAGAAAGAAGCACAATAGTAAAAGGTACATTGAAAATGTCCAACTGTCCTTAGAATCAAATACAGGGCTTAATTCAAAACTAAAACATATCAGTCGTAATGAAATTTTTCCCTCAGAAAGACTGGAGGTAATGAAAAGGAAATATGTAGAAAGGAATGAAGAAAAATATTGCCGAAATAATAAACGACATTTATTTAAGACTATTTATTGCGATGTGCGATTACCTGAAATTTGTCTGAAAGAAAATTCGCATCCCAGTAGTTGCTACCTCATGAATAAATACAAAAGAAATCCTAAAATGACATACTATTCAAGCGTTAATAAAAAATTATATTTACCTCAAACGCAATATAAAAGAAATTTATGCGAAAACGAATCTCATATCGAACACAGAATAAAGTGCAAAAGAATGCATGTGCCTGATATTCATAATACCCAAAGAAGAAGACCACTCCAAAAGGAAGATCCAATTTTTAGAGAAAATCTTAATTTTTCCAATTTTCAAGGCAAGCCCAAAAAACCCATATCATCGGAAGAAATAATTCAAAGGCGAAGCAAATTAGCCAATGCATGTATACAACAAGAAGTAGTTCAACACGGAAGGGGAGAATTTCGCTTCGGTAAGAGAAAACACCAATTCCTAGATAGACCTAGAATTTCTGATATTGCAATGCCAATCATAATAAGTCAAGGAGAAAATATTAAAAGAAAGCATGTAGGTGATCAGAGAAAAATCAGAGACAAAGATGCCACAAGTGCAATGCCAGAGGAGATTCAAGAGGTATTTCGTGCACCGTTGAAGGATAATCAAGCAATTTTGACAAAAGGAGTAGCATTGAAAAATCAAAATAAAACAGCTACAGACACTAAAGAAACAAATAAATATAAACTATTAGGTACTCCTAGTATTAATTTGCAAAGATTTGAAAGTAAGGGAACACGCCAAGAACTATATGGACTAGGTGAACTAATGCCAGGAAGAACCATCGTCAAACCCGTTATTCAAAACATAACTCCAGTACATTCAAATAGTCAAGAATATTTTTATCGTAGCTATCGGTCAGCAAATGCGTTTATCAGAAACGCACCTATAGTCGCAAACGGATCGCACACAAAATCAAAGAAAGTTAATTCTACGAATTTTAGCGAAAATGAAACAAGGCCGTTTCAAATTATCGAAAGACAGAGTGATGAAATGAAACCAATAAATATGAACTTATTTGATAATGAAACGGAACCAGCTGGTGAGGCGACAGTATCTAATAAACGTACATGTACATTCAGTAGGAAAATAACTTCATGCTCATCACATACACGTTCTACCACGGCTAAAGCTTTAAGTAGTTATAAGACAATCAAAAATGACGTAAAAAACTTAAATACAGATGAAATTCTGAAAACAATTACAAAGTTGGATAAATGCACACAAAGACCATCGATAGATTCAATAAACGGAACATATAAAGGAGTTAAAATGTTTAGCAGTCGATGGAAATGCGGAGGAATTTGTGTGCCTAGATTAAAAAAGAAAAATGGAGATCAGGCTGAAGGAATATCCACAAATGTCACATCTGCGTCGTTTTGTAGAGAACTTGAAAAGTTTTACGGGAACTCGCAAATACGTTCAAAAAAAGTACAGCACTATAATAAAATAAATTCTAGGAACAATCAAATATATTCTAACAAAAACTCCTTAATAATTTCAGACGCAACAAGAGGAGTTGAAATTGGAAGATGGCTGCTGTTGGGAATGGCTACAAGAGCGTCAAGTAAAAAAATTGACGAAGATATAGGTCCAAACGCACCTTCAACTGGAAACTCAGCTAACGCTAATAACAAATTTAAATTGGGTGAACTAGCACAACATGATAGATTTTCTCATCAAGTAAGAAATTTTTCACGAAGAAGGCCTGACACAACTAAAGCGGTTAGTCTTAACATAGCAGCCACAAGAGATTACCCAGATCAGTCTTTTAAATCGGGGAGCGTAGGTCATATTCAGTCGTTGACTACGACGCCTCTTATAATCTCAACAAAATTGCGAGAAATTGGATCGGTGGGCAATTTAACGAAAAATCCTGCTGTTAGGTACGGTCATGCATCTAAGAATTCTGGTTTTAAAACGACCAAATTAATATATAAAGAAGCACTTTGCCACGTGCAGAGATTGAACCCATCTGACGAATCCGCGCCTTCTCGTAGAGAAATTAAAATATTGAAGTCTAAATTGAATATAAACCAAAAAGATAATTTAGGTGATGAAGAATCTAACTATAAGAAGGAACCACCAGTCATACGAGCAGATTCGAGAAGAAAAGACAACAGCTATAGCTATAATAACAGCAATAAAGATAAAAACAACAGCAACATAGAAGGAGATGGAGAGCAACAGGAAGAAGATCCATCAGCAGATATATTACCTGCTGAAGATATACCAAAAGAAGATCCACCTGAAGAAGATCCAACAGTAGAAGATCCACCAGAGGAAGATCCACCAGTAGAAGATCCACCAGCAGAAGATCCACCAGAGGAAGATCCACCTGAAGAAGATCCACCAGTAGAAGCTCAAGCAGAGGAAGATCCAGCAGAGGAAGATCCACCAGCAGAAGATCCACTAGAGGAAAGTCCACCAGCAGAAGATCCACCAGAGGAAGATCCACCAGAGGAAGATCTACCAGAGGAAGATCCACCAGAGGAAGATCCACCAGCAGAAGATCCACCGGCAAAAGATCCACCAGCAGAAGAGACACCGGCAGAAGCGACACCAGCAGAAGAGACACCGGCTGAAGAGATACCAGCAGAAGGGACACCAGCAGAAGAGACACCGGCAGAAAATCCACCAGCAGAAGAGACACCGGCTGAAGAGACACCAGCAGAAGAGACACCAGCAGAAGAGACACCGGCAGATGATCCACCAGCAGAAGAGACACCGGCAGAAGAGACACCGGCTAAAGAGACACCAGCAGAAGAGACACCGGCAGAAGAGACACCGGCTAAAGAGACACCAGCAGAAGAGACACCGGCAGAAGAGACACCAGCAGACGAACCACCAGCAGAAAAGACACCGGCAGAAGACACACCAGCAGAAGAGACACCGGCTGAAGAGATACCAGCAGAAGGGACACCAGCAGAAGAGACACCGGCAGAAGAGACACAGGCAGAAGATCCACCAGCAGAAGAGACACCGGCAGAAGAGCCACCAGCAGAAGAGACACTGGCAGAAGAGGCACCAGCAGAAGAGACACCGGCAGAAGAGACACCGGCTGAAGTGACACCGGCAGAAGAGCCACCAGCAGAAGAGACACCGGCACAAGAGACACCGGCAGAAGAGACACCGACAGAAGATTCACCAGCAGAAGAGATACTGGCAGAAGAGCCACCAGCAGAGGAGATACCAGCAGAAGAGACACCGGCAGATGATCCACCAGCAGAAGTGACACCGGCAGAAGAGCCACCAATAGAAGAGACTCCGGCAAGAGAACAACCAGTAGAAGAGACAACGACAGAAGAACAAACAGTAGCAGAGCCACCTACAGAAGAGAAACCAAATGAAGTGTCACCGAAGGTTGAGCAACGAGTAGATGTGCCAAACCCAGATGAGCAACCAGTAGAAGATCCACAGGCAAAAGTAAAAGATCCGCCAGTAGAAGGAGCACCAACAAAAGAGCCACTGGCTGAAGAGAGAAAATCAGAAGATCTGCCTAACAAACCCCGCACGAAGAAACCTCCTGCAGTGAAGCCGTTCCAGAGGAAACAGCGTGCGAGGAATAAAGCGCGTGAGAAGGCGCGTGAGAAGAAACCTCCTGCAGTGAAGCCACTCCAGAGGAAACAGCGTGCGAGGAATAAAGTGCGTGAGAAGGCGCGTGAGAAGAAACCTCCTGCAGTGAAGCCGCTCCAGAGGAAACAGCGTGCGAGGAATAAAGTGCGTGAGAAGCCGCGTGAGAAGAAACCTCCTGCAGTGAAGCCTCTCCAGAGGAAACAGCGTGCGAGGAATAAAGTGCGTGAGAAGGCGCGTGAGAAGAAACCTCCTGCAGTGAAGCCGCTCCAGAGGAAACAGCGTGCGAGGAATAAAGTGCGTGAGAAGCCGCGTGAGAAGAAACCTCCTGCAGTGAAGCCTCTCCAGAGGAAACAGCGTGCGAGGAATAAAGTGCGTGAGAAAGCGAGTGAGAAGAAACCTCCTGAAGTGAAGTCTCTCCAGATTAAACAGCGTGCGAGGAATAAAGTGCGTGAGAAGGCGCGTGAGAAGAAACCTCCTGCAGTGAAGCCACTCCAGAGGAAACAGCGTGCGAGGAATAAAGCGCGTGAGAAGCCGCGTGAGATGAAACCTCCTGCAGTGAAGCCTATCCAGGGGAAACAGCGTACGAGGAATAAAGTGCGTGAGATGGCGCGTGAGAAGAAACCTCCTGCAGTGAAGCCTCTCCAGAGGAAACAGCGTGCGAGGAATAAAGTGCGTGAGAAAGCGAGTGAGAAGAAACCTCCTGAAGTGAAGTCTCTCCAGATTAAACAGCGTGCGAGGAATAAAGTGCGTGAGAAGGCGCGTGAGAAGAAACCTCCTGCAGTGAAGCCACTCCAGAGGAAACAGCGTGCGAGGAATAAAGCGCGTGAGAAGGCGCGTGAGATGAAACCTCCTGCAGTGAAGCCTCTCCAGAGGAAACAGCGTGCGAGGAATAAAGTGCGTGAGAAAGCGAGTGAGAAGAAACCTCCTGAAGTGAAGTCTCTCCAGATTAAACAGCGTGCGAGGAATAAAGCGCGTGAGAAGGCGCGTGAGAAGAAACCTCCTGCAGTGAAGCCGCTCCAGAGGAAACAGCGTGCGAGGAATAAAGTGCGTGAGAAGCCGCGTGAGAAGAAACCTCTTGCAGTAAAGCCTCTCAGGATGACACAGCGTGCGAGGAATAAAGCCCGTGAGAAGCCGCGTGAGATGAAACCTCCTGAAGTGAAGTCTCTCCAGAGGAAACAGCGTGCGAGGAATAAAGCGCGTAAGAAGCCGCGTGAGATGAAACCTCCTGCAGTGAAGCCTCTCCCGAGGAAACAGCGCGCGAGGAATGAAGTGCGTGAGAAAGCGAGTGAGAAGAAACCTCCTGAAGTGAAGTCTCTCCAGATTAAACAGCGTGCGAGGAATAAAGCGCGTGAGAAGGCGCGTGAGAAGAAACCTCCTGCAGTGAAGCCGCTCCAGAGGAAACAGCGTGCGAGGAATAAAGTGCGTGAGAAGCCGCGTGAGAAGAAACCTCTTGCAGTAAAGCCTCTCAGGATGACACAGCGTGCGAGGAATAAAGCGCGTGAGAAGCCGCGTGAGATGAAACCTCCTGAAGTGAAGTCTCTCCAGAGGAAACAGCGTGCGAGGAATAAAGCGCGTAAGAAGCCGCGTGAGATGAAACCTCCTGCAGTGAAGCCTCTCCCGAGGAAGCAGCGCGCGAGGAATAAAGTGCGTGAGAAAGCGAGTGAGAAGAAACCTCCTGAAGTGAAGTCTCTCCAAATTAAACAGCGTGCGAGGAATAAAGCGCGTGAGAAGGCGCGTGAGAAGAAACCTCCTGCAGTAAAGCCTCTCCGGATGACACAGCGTGCGAGGAATAAAGTGCGTGAGAAGGCGCGTGAGAAGAAACCTCCTGCAGTGAAGACGCTCCAGAGGATACAGCGTGCGAGGAATTGGACTACGAACAAACCTCGTGAGAAGAAGACGTCTGCAACGAAACCGTCTGTGAGAAGGCAGTCTGCGAGGAATCTACCGGTTAGGAATCCGAAACGGAGCAAACCACCAGTGAGGAATCCTACTGTGCGAAAACCGCCTGACAGAATTCCGAATACGAAGAAACCGCCTGCGAGGAAATTGTCAAAGGAACAATCAAAAGTACCACCAAAAGCACAACCTAAAACACCACCCAAAGATCAGCGTAAAGGACGGCCTAAGGCGCAACCAGAAACACCAGATAAAGCACAACCTAACACATCAACTAAGGCACAACAAAAAGCAACTGGAAAGCCACAACCTAACACACCACCTAAGACACAGCAAAAGGCAACTGGAAAGCCACAGCCGAATACACCAGCTAAGGCACAAGAAAATGCAACTGGAAAGCTCCAAACTATCACACCAGCTAAGGCACAAGAAAAAGCAAATGGAAAGCCACAGCCTAACACACCAGCTAAGGCACAAGAAAAATCAACTGGAAAGCCACAGCCTAACACACCAACTAAGGCACAACAAAAAGCTACTGGAAAGCCACAGCCTAACACTCCAGCTAAGGCACAGGAAAAAGCAACTGGAATGCCAAAACCAAACACACCAGCTAAAGCACAACAAAAGGGAATTGGAAAAACACCACCAAACACACCAGCCAAGGCACAAGAAAAAGCAACTGGAAAGCCCCAACCTAAACAACTAGCTAAGGCACAAGAAAAAGCAACTGGAAAGCCACAACCTAACACATCAGCTAAGGCACAAGAAAAAGCAACTGGAAAGCCACAACCTAATACAACGACTAAGGCACAAGAAAAAGCATCCGGTAACCCACAACCTAATCTACCAGTTAACGGACAGCGAAAAGGAACTGGAAAGCCACAACCTAACACACCAGCTAAGGCACAAGAAAAGGCAACCGAAAAGCCAAAACCTAACCTACCAGCTAAGGCAAAAGAAAAAGCAACGGGTATATCACAACCTAACACACCAGCTCAGGCACAAGAAAAAACAACTGGAAAGCCACAACCTAACACACCAGCTAAGGCACAAGAAAAAGCAACTGGAAAACCACAACCTAACACACCAGCTAAGGCACAAGAAAAAGCAACTGGAAAGCCCGAACCTAACACACCAGCTAAGGCGCCACAAAATGCACCTGGTAGGGCATTTCCTAACAGACCAGCTAAGGCACAACAAAATGCACCTGGTAAGGCACTTCCTAACACGCCAGCTAAGGCACAGGAAAAGGCAACTGGAAAGCCAAAACCTAACACACCAGCTAAAGCACAACAAAAAGGAATTGGAAAAACACCACCAAACACACCAGCCAAGGCACAAGAAAAAGCAACTGGAAAGCCCCAACCTAAACAACTAGCTAAGGCACAAGAAAAAGCAACTGGAAAGCCAAAACCTAATACAACGAATAAGGTACAAGAAAAAGCAACTGGAAAGCCGCAACCTAATACAACGACTAAGGCACAAGAAAAAGCAACCGGTAACCCACAATCTAATCTACCAGTTAACGGACAGCGAAAGGGAACTGGAAAGCCACAACCTAACACACCAGCTAAGGCACAAGAAAAAGCAACCGAAAGGCCACAACCTAATACAACGACTAAGGCACAAGAAAAACCATCCGGTAACCCACAACCTAATCTACCAGTTAACGGACAGCGAAAAGGAACTGGAAAGCCACAACCTAACACACCAGCTAAGGCACAAGAAAAAGCAACAGAAAAGCCACAACCTAACACACCAGCTAAGGCACAAGAAAAAGCAACTGGAAAGCCACAACCTAACACACCAGCTAATGCACAAGAAAAAGCAACTACACAACCTATCAGACCAGCTAAGGCACAAGAAAAAGCAACTGGAAAGCCACAACCTAACACACCAGCTAAGGCGCAACAAAATGCACCTGGAAAGCCACAACCTAACACACCAGCTAAGGCGCAACAAAATGCACCTGGTAAGGCACTTCCTAACACACCAGCTAAGCCACAACAAAAAGCACCAGTTATGGCACAACCTAACACACCAGCTAAGGCACAAGAAAAAACAACTGGAAAGCCACAACCTAACACACCAGCTAAGGCAAAAGAAAAAGCAACCGGTATGCCACAACCTAACACACCAGCTCAGGCACAAGAAAAAACAACTGGAACGCCACAACCTAACACGCCAGCTAAGGCACAAGAAAAAGCAACTGGAAAGCCACAACCTAACACACCAGCTAAGGCACCACAAAATGCACCTGGAAAGCCACAACCTAACACACCAGCTATGGCGCAACAAAATGCACCTGGTAAGGCACTTCCTAACACACCAGCTAAGGCAGAACAAAAAGCACCAGTTATGGCACAACCTAACACACCAGCTAAGGCACAAGAAAAAGCAACTGGAAAGCCCCAACCTAAACAACTAGCTAAGGCACAAGAAAACGCAACTGGAAAGCCGCAACCTAATACAACGACTAAGGCACAAGAAAAAGCAACCGGTAACCCAAAACCTAATCTGTCAGTTAACGGACAACAAAAAGCAACTGGAAAGCCACAACCTAACCTACTAGCTAAGGCACAAGAAAAAGCAACCGAAAAGCCACAACCTAACCTACCAGCTAAGGCAAAAGAAAAAGCAATCGGTATGCCACAACCTAACACATCAGCTAAGGCACAAGAAAAAGCAACTGGAAAGCCACAACCTAACACACCAGCTAAGGCGCAACAAAATGCACCTGGAAAGCCACAACCTAACACACCAGCTAAGGCACAACAAAATGCACCTGGTAAGGCACTTCCTAACACACCAGCTAAGGCACAACAGAAAGCACCAGTTATGGCACAACCTAACACACCAGCTAAGGCACAACAAAAAGCAACTGGAAAGCCACAACCTAATACAACGACTAAGGCACACGAAAAGGCAACCGGTAACCCACAACCTAATCTACCAGTTAACGGACAACAAAAAGCAACTGGAAAGCCACAACCTAACCTACTAGCTAAGGCACAAGAAAAAGCAACTCGAATGCCACAACCTAAACTACCAGGTAACGCACAGCAAAAAGGAACTGGAAAGCTACAAACTAACACACCAGCTAAGGCAAAAGAAAAAGCAACGGGTAAGCCACAACCTAACACACCAGCTCAGGCACAGGAAAGAGCAACTGGAAAGCCACAAACTAACACTCCAGCTAAGGCACAAGAAAAAACAACTGGAAAGCCACAACCTAACACACCAGCTAAGGCACAAGAAAAAGCAACTGGAAAGCCACAACCTAACACACCAGCTAAGGCGCAACAAAATGCACCTGGTAAGGCATTTCCTAACACACCAGCTAAGGCACAACGAAATGCACCTGGTAAGGCACTTTCTAACACACCAGCTAAGGCACAGCAAAAAGCATCAGTTATGACACAACCTAACACACCAGCTAAGTCACAAGAAAAAGCAACTGGAAAGCCACAACCTAACACACCAGCTATGGCGCAACAAAATGCACCTGGTAGGGTACTTCCTAACACACCAGCTATGGCACAACAAAATGTACCTGGTAAAGGACTACCTAACACACCAGCTAAGACACAGCAAAATGCACCTGGTAAGGCACTACCTAACACACCATCGAATGCACAACCTAACACACCACCTAAATAATAAACACGCATTACAGTGAAATGGTCAACAATGTCGATATCTATCACTTTTAATACCACATTTTAAATCCGTTAAGCAGTTTAGTCCATTTTCCGTATAACCAGTCCAGTGAATTTCCGGGATTTTATTCTCTGATCAGCGCAGCTGGGATTCGAACCAACGCTGGTTCAATTCACCTTAGGATATGTTATTTAAAATTTCATGACGTTACCACTGCTCTATTGAGACATCCATTACCTAAGGCACTACATAATACACCACCTGAAGATCATTCTAAAGCACCACCTAATGCCCAACCTATAACACCGCCTATAGACCAACTTATAGATCCGCCTAAAGTTGAGCCATCAGGACAGTCCATAGCCCCGCCTAAAGGAATAGGGAAGAAATGATGACAAAACCCACGATGGCCCAGAACAACAAGGGTTAAGGTATAGTCACGACTACGGCTGAAATATTTAGTTGCAAATTCTCCAGCAAAGACGAAATAATCGACTGATGATTAATTCTAGATTATTGTTTGTAAAAATATTTTTAACTGTTGTCTTCGAAAATTACTCAAGCTATCTTTCAACTATATTAGCGCAGGGTTGAAATATGATTATCTTTATTTAATTTGTGGGTATTGAGAATCCATTCTGGAATTCACTTTCGAATCAAAACGCAATGTATACGAATAGACTTTCTCCAGTCCTTCCTGTCTACACCATATCATCAATCAATCCCCTATTTTTCATGTCCTTCTTAATTGCCGCATTCCACGTCAATTGTGGTCGACCTCTCTCTAGCTTAACATCCAGCTCTTCGCTCCAAACTCTCTTTACTACATCTTCATCTGCCTTTCTCACAATATGCCTATGCCATCTCAATCTCGACTGAGCCAACCAGTCCCCAATTCCCTCATCATCAGGGTGAATTTGAATCAAATACATTCGATGAAGAAAATATAAACAGAAACAAACATATCAGCTGTTCTCTGAAACTTGTAAAAAATAGTTCAATATAACTGGTCCACAAAGTAAGCCATGTAGTTCTATTTCTGAGCTCCATTATTTACTAATTACTTATAACTCAGCTAAGTTATGATTGTCAATTCTTATATTTCTCCCATATAGGATATTTAAAATATATGCTGTTACATTGTTTTTAGGCCTTACTTGCATGGTGAACTTTCGGATGGTTCGTGTTTTAATCCTTTTAAACAAAAGTTTAAAATTAAGACTATTTGACCTACGTGTAGCTCTATGTTTCTATTAACGAAGTTCGAAATAGAACTATTTATAATTTAGGACCGATAACGAAGTTAGGAATAAAGTTTCGTTGAAAAATCCCATGTTGGTAAAGCTAGAAAAAAGTTTCGTTGAAAAATCCCATGTTGGTAAAGCTATTTAGTTTTGAAGAAGGAATCCTTGAGTTACCGGTACCTTCTGAACTTGAGTAGTAGTTACGTAGTCTATAAAGCGTTGGAGTGTCTAAGTCAAACTATGCCATTCCATAGACAATAGAAAATAAGTAAACATACGCTATAGCCATTGAAAATATGTAATTAGACGCTAAAGGGTAATAATCGGACATACGGCGTTTGTTGGCAGACAAATGTGGTTTTTGCACTGTTGATCCTAATTAGTTACTTTTAAATGCACAAAATATTCTGTGTTTATTTCTCAGTAGAAGATAGAAAATAAAAATTTCTTTGCCACATGATGTAATCATCAACTTATACGTGATAAATTGTAAATTTAAGAAACATTTGTAATTTTTTAGCGTGTTATAACTTGTTTTGATAATTATATTCCTTTGATTACAACAAACGACAATATCTGCAGCAGCATATTCACGTGAACTGTAATGTATTAATACGTGTAAATCTCCTTCTTCTCGTTCATGATATTTATGGACTGTGGTTAGGGCCCACTGTAGGTTCTATCGTATTCTGTGATATGTATGTTCGAAACATTTATGGGTCTATATAGTTAGTACTCGAATTTGTTACGATTTGTAGTTTCTTCTGACTTTTAATCCACAGAGCTAAGGCTACTTTTCTGAAAAATCCTCTTCTTGATTTTTTATGTATTCTCTAATTAAGTATGTTTATATTACTGTTATTGTGACAACATAAATAAATAAAATATGCAAGCAAAAATCAAAGAGACTACTATAGCCTACAATTTAATGTTTTAAAACTGGATAACGCTTTAAATATTTAAAATTTTAAAATGAAAATTTAGTTTTGAAGTAGGAAAGCCTTCTTATGCAGGTTTTTGTAACCGATAATCCACGTGGTTTTTAAAATAACGCCATGGTGGGCTGGCTGATATTCTGGAAATTTTGGACTTGAGCAACACCCAATTCTCTCAAATATAAATTTCGATAGAATAATCTTTAATGACGGGAAAATCATAATAGATTTGCGAATATGAACGGGTCAAATGAAAACTTTCAAGTAGAGTAATATAGACATAGTGTAGCCTCAGTTTAACAACTGCAAACTGAATGTAGCCTCTTTCACATTATATGAGACGACATGAAATATATAATTTTATTGGTTAAAAAAGGTTTGGTTAACAAGAAAACTTTGCGGTAAACATGATTGACCTAGTTATCTGACTGCTACATTATATGTTTCTGACATTCTGTCTTGAACGCCGACGGTCTACTATTAAGTTTACTTGTGATATAGACTTAGGTCTACTTGTATTAGTCGAAGACGCTACTGCTTGCAATGTTAGCTCGGAGTTTACTCAATATATTGATAGATTTTCGATATGTCGCACTTCATTAATTTAAGCTGCACTGCATGTGGTCAACTAAGGAAATATCAGCTCATATCTTTCTCCCTTTGAAAGGATAAGGTTGCACTTAAAGAAAATATTAGCCGATATTATTATAAGATTAGGCCTATAGAAATTTTATAATATACAATGGCATCACTACTAAGATAATAAACAAAGCCAGGTGGGGTAGTGGTGGGGAGTTTGGAGGGGTGTGCGTTTATATCGTTCAATATATACGCATACCCCCGTGTTGTGCTCTGGTGTGGTTGGACCACGGCAGAATTGGGCAACCGCAAACAATCTGCCGCGTGTACGTAAGAGGCGACTAAAGGCAGGAGTTGAGGATGGCAAGAGGGGACCCACCTCATCATGAATTATTTTCCCCCATTATTAAATGCTAATTAATCCATCTAGCTGAGGAAGGCAACGGGAAACAACCCCAGAAGCCACACTTTTCCCAAGCTTTAGGCTACATAAGGTATGGAAAAGCCATAAACTTTGTGAAGGGATTAACTTTATTGCTCTAAGGAGTGCTCTTACGGAGCGAGATAGCAGACTTAGAGTATGAATATGGACCTAGAACCTGCCACTTGGCAGTGCACTGAAGAAGAAGAAGAAGATATACGCATATATGTATCATGTATTTCTTCATTTAATAACACAATGGGATTAAATAAATTAGAAAGGAAATTATATTTCAAATAATTATCAAATGATTATAAAATAATGTCAAAATGTACTTTCAATATATGTTTAGATAAAATATCTACAGGTAAAGTAAAGATAAATGATAACACCTAAAGGATGTTTCAATGTATCATTTCAATGTATTGTTAATATTTTCAAATAAAACTTTTACCAAACACTAAAAGATTAATTTGTGATTGGGTGGCCAATTTTCATCCATTTTAATTAAGCATAGAGCATCCCCCATTTTGGAATGTACTGTGAATAAAAATTATATTTAATTTTATTTTTATTTTGGCCCTGAATAGGGTCATTGTGGTGGTTCAGAAAGAACCAGTTGCGTCTGCTAGCACTACTGACAATTCGATATGCTTTCCTACAGCTCATACGCAAGACTGCAGCCATCTTTCGGAATTCTAGGACAGCCTTGTTGATTCCAGCTTGGAGAGTCTCTTCCAGATTGATTGAAGTACTTCCTGCAATTCTGTCTTGCTTTTAGGCTTCGGCTGGTGTTTCTGATAGACATGCAGCATGGTTCCCCAGATATGGTAATCCATAGGATTTTGATCGGAAGAGTTTGGAGGCCATTCATTCTTCTTGATGAAATGCGAATTTCTCTCGCTGATCCAGTCCTTTGTTGCATGACGAGATGCATGGGCCGGATCAGCATCCTTCTGAAAGATGAAACTATTTGGTAGAAGAGCATTGCAAACATTAAACAGTTTGGGAAGCAAAATATTGACGTAATACTGAGAGTTCGCCTTAACCTTTCCGTCAATGAAATGCAACCTGCCCTTACCGTTATTACAAACGCCACTTTTAGGTAAAACATGGGGAGTTGCTCTGTTGAAACTTTTATAGCTGGCCAATCTATAAATTAAAATTGATGAAATTTGGCCACCCCAACAAATATTAGACTTTTAGTAATTTGTTAAAGTTTCATTTGAAAATATTAACAATAGCCTGATATTTTCAAACTTTTCCAGTTTTTATCTCTTTTACTCACCATGTAGAGAGTTTATCTTACATTTATGTGAAATCTTACGTTATAACTGCCTTGAGTAAAAAATCAACTGCTGAGTGCGCAGTTGCGACTCTAAACCAATGAGGCGATAAACAAGGTGATTTTTTAAAAGTAAACACGTTTTTAAAAGGGTCTATATTTGCAAATAACATATAGGCCTACGAAGTATAGTCTATTGGTCGAATATAGAATTTTACGCTGCCTGTTTCTCCTTGTGTTTCACTGTATTGCCTACTGGCTGGTACATGGCATTTATCTCCTCTCTTCTCTGCCTTCCGTTTTCCACATCATGTCCACGTATGAATGGATCTTTAAGTAACATTCCTACTCTCGGTCTGCCTGTGCTTCTATTTCTTTCCTTTCTACATGTATCTTCTATGACTTAATTTGGTAAACTTTACCTCTCAGAATGTGTCCCATCCAGATTTTCATCCTATTTCTTGTTAATGCATCTCTGAACTGTTTATCTGCACCACTTATATCCAGGTGTTCTTCATTTATATCCTCCTGGGTCTAGCTAACTTTTTTCATTCTACTCCTTATGGACAAACTTGTATGTCTCACTTGATTAAAGTGATGCAGCCTGCTGTTACTCGGTCTTCTAAAATAATTACTATTGTGAGACCTAGCTTAACGTCACGCTCTAAGCTATCTAATCGTTCTTTCCAGCATGCTGCACCGCAGATCTGGAATTCTCTTCCATCCAATCTTCAGAAATCTTCATTTAAAGCACATCGGCCTTTGCTTTCCTATGATCAGTTCCATAGGCAGTTGAAGACCTATCTTTTCCATCTCTCTTTTCCATCCAGTGTTCATGAGAAGCGACCTGCGCCTAAACCTCCTTTTATTTAATTCCCTTTTCTCTGTACTGATTACCTAGATTTTGGAATTTGCACTGTTTTGGACCTTTCTTTTGCTCACCGGCTTGATGTTGACTCAATAGTGCTCGATGTTGTCATTGATGACAGTAGCACTCTAATTGTTGTTGTTGTTGTTGTTGTTATCCACATTCCTAAAGCTTCAAGATTCCTGGTAAATGATCATTCCTTATGATCCATTTGTTATAGCCCTATAATACCATATTCAATTTATACTTTATCTTCTTTGTAATTAACACCTGAGTACTTAAAGCGATTTACCCGCTTTAAAGCCTTATTCTGTCAAATTCTTGGTTTGATAGTGTAACTCGATGCTGAGCCAATAGCAATGCACATAGATTTATTGATGTGAAACCATTGCGAACACATCTCTGCGTAG
Organism: Enchytraeus crypticus; assembly: GCA_905160935.1. Taxonomy (NCBI): domain Eukaryota; kingdom Metazoa; phylum Annelida; class Clitellata; order Enchytraeida; family Enchytraeidae; genus Enchytraeus; species Enchytraeus crypticus. Next base: position 468,089 of record CAJHZI010000533.1, on the reverse strand, counting down.
CAATGCATTTAAAAAAGTTTGTTAAATGCTTCACAATAATAGGATGCGCCTAGGCTTTGAATTAAGTTTTAATTTAAGCATTATTTCATCAAGTTATCAGGTTCACAAGCTTTACCTCATTTAAATTTCTGAATACTTCGATCGACTAGCTCCTCGTTTATGCATGCCAGTTCAGGTGAATAATTATTAGAAGACTTTGACATATTATTTAGTGTGCATGGACAACTTGCTAGCTAGTTATCGAATTCGCGTGTAGCATCAGTCAGTGAAGTGAAATCGCAGTAAATTGAACGAAAATATTTCATAAATTCGTCCGCTACAGGTTTGTCATGATATGAACCATTTGTTTAATTTTTTAAGATGTTGTCAGGTTATAAATACTTTATTTTACCAATACATGGTAGATTCAAGCAAACCAAAATGTTAATATAGTAAAGGAAAAGAGATAACACTTAGCATACATGTACAGTTAAGCAATGCAAACCTAGTAATTTACAAGTGACAAACAAAACACAAATCAACGTAATTATTCAATAGAATATTCAATATGTAGCATTTTTCAACGTTGATCTCAATTATTAATCATATTTTAGCAACATAATCAACAGATGAAATATTATATTTCCTTTGTAAACTTTCAAATTCTAAATAATCCGAATGATCTAAATCAATACCTTTAATTAATATCTAATCCGTGCTCTGCTGATACTCTTCAGTTAACTCTGAATCTCGCAAGGTGGCAGCAGAAGTGCCGTAAAGCAATGTTGATACACCATTTGTGTCGATCAACTAGCTCCTCGTATATCACATTTATATACCCTTGTATATCTCTTATATTCCACAATACTAAGTATTTAATAGATTCCACCCAATTAATTGTAATTCCTTGAATTATTAAAGAGAGCATGTATATCTACACCGTGTACCTATCCTTAATTAAACTGAATATGACATTTTGAAATATTTATTGATAGGCTAAGTTTAACTGATGAAAACACCATCACAACGATCAAACATATGCTCCAAGTCCATAACGGATGCACTAATCAAAATTAAATCATCAGCAAATGCTTACATGAAGCTGATAAAATATTTATAATTAACAAAGCAACATACACAAAATACCATAGCCGTTGCAATAAAAAAAATTAAGATCAATTACCCCAATTTTTACCGTAGAAGTACGAGACTGAGCTGATAACAGCGTTGAGATACTTGAAGACAAGGGCTGAGCATGGCTTTGCGCTTGTGGAAGAGAACGTAAACCGAGCTCTGATCGCCGCTGATTCAGTGTTACCATGCTGTCTGAACAAAATCCTCAGGAAACCTCTAAAATACATCACCTTTAAGGTTAGACACCTTTATTTTCTCTCAAGTTGCTGGTTCTCAAGTTGACAAAAGTAAAATTAACTTTAATCCTTAATAACTTTTTGAAAATTATATTAAAATTCCTGTAATATTTGTGAATGTAAGAAACTTGAATTTTTGTTTAGAAGAAATAAATACTTGCAAGTACAGAAACAACATAATATCTTAACTTAATCTAGTGGAAAATAATAACACATTAATTAAATGTCGGCAAAGCCAATGTCAACGTCAGCTTCCCCGCTCGAAAGCGATGTCAGTGACGGGCGAGTCCAGGATTCGAACGCCGCACACACCGATCCGCAGTCGTATATGTTGCTGGTGATAGTTGATTTAAGTGCGATTCTTCACCACCCGGGGAGGTAGACGTGCCCTCAGATTCCCCTCCCATCTCGCTCTACACCAACTCCGATATCATAGAAAATTGCTCCCCACCAATCAGCTGACTGCTGCGCTCCTGCCTCATTCCAGCAGCACCAGGCTGCTGTTGATGTAGCAGTGGCGGATTAAACAGCTGCTGATCAGATTTTGTGGGAGCAGACGGAGCTATACCGAGAGGCTGTTTCAGAGCATTGATCTCCAGACTGGACGGACGGTTGACGTCGAACGGTGAGGGCAGGTCAGCCGTGGGTTGAGTGTAGCCATCCTGCGTCAGCTGAGAGATGGCAGTGTCAGGACGCAGAAGAACCTGAGGGGTCAACCCAGCCGGTGAGCAGATCGAGTTCTGCGGCTGGTGTCCCATGAACGTGGGCGCCTCACTGCGGAGTCAACACTCGCAGTGGCCAGGCTCGAGAGCTGAGGCCCTGCCCCTCGCAGAGGTTTGTGGGTCGAGGAGTGTGGTGGAGGCAGGGAGCCAGATGATCCTGGTGGGCTCACAGTAAACCCGATATGCTGTGATCGAAGTTCTGATGTTGTTGTTGTTGCTTCTGGAGCTTGAATTTAAGCACCCGCTGAATCTGAGGCCTCCACGACTGCATCTTCTTCTTCTGTTTCTTATGAAGTGTCTGATCTGAGGGCCGCGATTATCGATTTTATCATACTTCTCATGCTGTTTACAATCATCTTCAGCACTGTGCTGTTCATAATGATCTTCAGTACCGAGCTGTTCATGATGATCTTCAGCACCGTACTGTTCGTGATCAGCACAGTGTTGTTCATGATGTACGTCGGCGCTATATTGTTCAAGATGAACTTTAGCACCATGCTGATAAGGGTCGCTGTCATGGGCTTCATTATCAAATATCTCGACGTCTATTACCTCTCTCTCCACTGACGTCTCATCGTGGAGGATGTTATCATGAACGTGATGATCTTGTACGTGCTCGACGTTGTCAAGTACGGCTTCATCAAACAGTTCGTCTGAAACCATCACTCCTTCCACCAGCACGTCACTTTCTGCCTCGTTATCAGCTGCTATAGACAGCTCATGACACCTCATGAGCTCTCTGTAACAGCTGATAACGAGGACGATTGCTCATCCCCTTCGAGCAATTCGTCTCGCACCAGTTTTCATTCCACCAGGATGACACTGCAGAGATCATGAGTCATGGCCGACGAGACCTCAAGCAGAACGACGTCATCCTCCACCTCCTGATCCTTCACTTCCTGTGTCAACAGCTTCAGTCCAACCACTACCGCCATCTCCACCTGATCCCCTCCCTGCTTTTGCATATTCTTGTAGATCAAGGCACTGTCCTTGTTGATCTTCTCTGGGTAGTTTTTCTCCGTCTCCGAGATAGCAGTCACTTGCAGTCCGCCTCCCCAGCCTCATCATCTCCCGGTGATTTATTCTCAGCACCGCCCTTAACGACCGGCTTCTTATCACTTAGTTTGGCGTCTAGGAATTTCTCTCTCTTACAGTCTCGCTTCACTTTAATATTAGACACATAGGCTCGGATGGAAGGTAACGGCGTAGTATGGAGCGCCAGCGTTGCGCTTGACTATAGTTCTTGCTCTATTTTGTTCAGATCTCTGTGGGTGTGGCCTACAGCAATGTTCGCAGTAGGAGTGAGACGAACAACACTCAATGGATGACAGTAGTAAGTGACCGGTTTAGGAACCTTCCTCGCGTAGTATCTTGAGTTAGACTCGGGCAAATGAGGTACATAATATCCATAACATGACTATTCAGAGTCATCAGCGCCGATCCCTGCTTAGTCCCATAGGTCTTGATAATCGGCACTGCGATGTGATGGAGGTTCCGCACTGAGGCAAAACTACAGTTCAAATACTGGCGAAACACTACCACTACACAGATCTTTTGAGGTCAGCGGCATCAGCAAATCCACGTCGTATCTGACTTCGTAAGCGATAGCTGAAGGTTTGTACAGCGACATATTTCCTACTGATGATATAGAACATCGAGGTAATGCAATGTTATCGATGTTAAAGGGCTCAAAAAGTTTATGGACTTGAGGCGACAACACGCGACGTTTGCAATTTGTTTGTGACTTGTCAACCATGACACAAATTTCAGCAGAACGCGGACATACAGCTCGACCTTTAAATACTTTTACTTTCTTCTTCTTCAACCCCGCTACCCAACTCGTTCCATTTGCAATCTTGTGATTGTGGGAAGCAGAACAATGCAAAGGCTTACCGGGTGTGTCGAGAGTAGAGCCGGTGAACCCGGACAGCTCCTTGACATATGAGATCCCAGGGATGTAGGGTGGATTTATGAGGGGACTTAGGGCCACCGAGTTACGATACTCTAGAAGAAAACTGCGATCATACATAAGGATCTTACTTGATTCAGACGACCTTATACTTGAAAATGAAGATTTTTCAACGGATGAGTTCTCTTGGATATATCCCTCATGCTCTTCATTTGTCTTAGGGTCTGTTACTATAAAGTTCATTGCCTTTTTAGGCTTCTGTTTTCTCTTTTCATGAGTCTCGTAAGCCTCGTTAACTTTAGATTCCGGATGTGATTTACGCTTCCTTAGTTGTCGACTGGATGAATTGTCCAGATCTCCACACATTGCTTTAGCTCCAACGATGGTCTGTAGTGTTTCTACTATTAAAGTAATTAACAACCTTTTTAAGATTATACACAGCGTCAGTGCATCCGATTGTTTGTTTAAATCCAAATTGCCTTTTCGTGTTTAAAAACTAACATAACTTAAAATACAATATTCACACATTTTTTATATTATATGGCATATCGCTATTCCCCGAAGTTGTCAGCAGACAAGTTTAATTATTTTGTGCCCCTTAAATTCCGGTATTTGCGTAGTCATAGGCCTACCTAAACCGAACTCATCCGGAACCTTTCCAACTTTCAACATTAAGCAAAATATAGTTCGTAGAATTATAATTAAAGACGGATGTGCATATGGTTATTCTGCATTTTTTAGACCAAATTCTTCAAAATTCGTTATGCTTTTTGCTGACAAAATTCATAGTAGCTACCTAACCATATCTGGAATCTTGGTCTCTAAAAGCCTTCTTAATAGCAAGCTTGTAATTACTCCTGGCATTGTTTTTAATAGAGTATATAAAACCAGATTTGGGACAATTCAGGCTATTCCAGATTTGGTACCATAAGATGGATTTTTCTTTTAATACTTATAGTGTGCTATCCCAGAATGGATTCAAGAATGTTGAGAGGATTTTAGGAATGTGACAATTTTCTGCAGCTACTCGCAAATCTACAATGCTAACACAGAAATGATTAATTTAACATTTTTCATTGACATTATAGCAAATAGTTTGACTTGAACATGAACAGGAGCTATTCAACAGTTTCGCAGAGGTGTAAATTAGATTGTAGCGTGCCTGTATCTGCATAATGGGAATTTAAGTCACCTTTGTCCCATCTTCGGTTAATATTCGTACTGTTGTTATTCATGCTGCATTGTACCTTTGTCACGCGTAGTGGACTGATGGCCTATGGATGGGTGCAAAAGTAAACTGTTGAGAGACATACTTACTGACCTGTGGTCACTATGATTTCATAGACTGTCAATAATTTCTATAAAGTTCACACCCAGATTCAATTGTCTAGAAATAAATACATGATCAATGCATGTTCTAAAATAGTAATAAGGATTGATAAAGACATACCTGTCATTGACATTATTATCAATAATATTATCATAAAAGAATAATATGGTTGCATTTCTACAACAATATTATGAGTACGTCCTGCTGTTCAGCTAGGTAAGATGCTGTGTATATTCAATGATGCCTACTCGTAATCGTAATAATTAGGTACCTTTACATTTTCTATTGTGGTGCAAGCTTAGCCTATATGTAGAAATTCATCATCTAGAAGCTTTGATAATTTTGTTTAAATGCTTTGAAATTTTTCTAAGTTATTGAAATTTAGCAAGGGGATTATTTTTTCCCAGTCGGTAGACGAATGGGATTATAATCTTAAAGATTAACTGTTAAGAATAATACTGCGTCTGTTTTATGTGACTGCTATTTAATTTGTTGCCTTCGTTAAAAATCTATTGTTCATAGTGTTGCCTGCTATTGTTTGAGGGTGCCGTTAGGCTATCATCTAAGTCACCCTATCTCGTGCAAAAGCCTCTGGCAGTGGAAGGATGTAGGCCTAATGAGCGTTCTTCTTTTGTAGGTAGTGATTCAGTTGGCTGATCACTTGCTTCTCGCTTCCAGTCCAATCGTGACCTCCAGTCCAGCCTTTCGAGGATGCCGTTAGGGTCTCATTTATGCAGGTTACTTATAACTGGTTACACAAGTAGTGAAACCAGTTTCTGTTGTTAGCGCCAGCCTGTATGATGACTTGCTTAGTCCTTGGCTCTTCTTAATTTTATCCATGAAGCTCTTCACGTGATCAATTGAAAATTGTAAAACTGTGAAAGTTGTAGCAATAGCAATAGAGTAGCAGTAGCAGTAGCAGTAACAGTAACAGTAATACTGCCAGTAGAATAGGCCTAGCTACCTGTTGTTACTCGGTCTTCCAAATTAATTACTCTGGTGAGACCTATAGGCCTATTACTTTCACGCTCTAAGCTTTTAATCGTTAATTTTGTAATCGTTCTTTTCAGCATGCTGTACGGCAGATCTGGAATTCTCTTCCATCCAATCTTCGGAAGTTTTCGTTTGAATAACATCGGCCTTTGCTTTCATATGAGCAGTTCCATAAAAAGACCAATCTTTTCTATCTCTCTTTTCCATTCAATGTCCATGAGTTCTGACTAGCGTCTAAACCTCCTTTTCTTTAATTAACTTTATAATTGGACTGATTTTACAGGATTTTGTAATTTGCACCGTTCTTGGCCCTTCTATTTGCTCGCCGGTTTGATAGTGATCGATGTGATCATTGATGACTGTATGGCACTCTAAAAGGTGTTATGATACATGTGTGTTCTACATTGTTTTGGCAGTTTGGTTTTTGCGACGTGAAGTTTACGAAAAATTATTAATTTTATTTATATATTTCTATTTTTTTAGTGTCTCGTACATAACACGGAAAATTCAGAAAACATTATAAAATAAATCTGTCAAGGTAGGAGTAGAGATAATAGGAATGATTCCAATATACTCCACAATGACCTTTGCCCTTTACTAGCACAGGGCAAGTTTCTTACCCTGCAGGCCTATTATTCCGTGCCTGGGTCTGTGGCTGGAGTGAACACAAGTGTTTGGACTTGGACAGTTGGCCGCAAGCGAGGAGCTTTGAAGTTGATTGTTGATAAACTTTAGTTTAAGATTTAAGATAAATCTTATTAGACTTTATATTTTTCGCTAGGGACTATTTTGTTACAGTGTACATTTGTTTTGACTCGGTATCGATCCGCATGAGATAATAAGGTTATATCTGATTGTATGGATTAAAATTTCACATGTTGTATGTTAAGAAAGGCCTAGGAAATGTTAGACTCATTTAGAGGGGGAAGTACTATGGAAAGGTAACCCCTGAGTTGTGTTTATTGTGGTTTATTAGAAACTGCCAGTGAAGATAACAGGACGTTAAACGGCCATAGGGAACTGAGGGTTCTAGGGTCGTGTGTTGCTGATAGCTACTTCGAGAAGGCCAGAAGTTGAGTTGGGGATTTTGAACTCAAGGAAGTTGTGATAGACTTGTGTCATTTCATTAAGAGAGGATTCTATGGTTAGATACTGTAGTCATTAGGTATATTCTTATGGAAGAGGTGAGGACGTTGAATAAGAACTAGTTTGCCTTTATGTTCTTGTGAGATAGTATTTGGTGACGAGTGTTGCGATTTCTCCATAACTAAGTACTCCTCAACCTTTTTGCAGTCTGGTATTTAATTAGTAGTATTATCGGTTCTTTCATTTTAGTTTGTATATTATTAAGTTATTTTCAACTCCATTATTAATATTTGATTATTAGATTTAATTCCGTTATTTGTCATATAAGGACAATTTTCAGTTTCTTGTGATATATTATTTTCTTATATTGTGTTTTGAGTAAAATAAAATATAATTGAAGTGAACTAAATACACTTCATTTATAATACATTACCTATGTGTCTGTTATAATTTAACTGTAATTAGAAATTACAAATGGAAAGTAGTTATCTACTATTATAGATCATTAACTTTAAGTTTATAGTTTTAGAATTTATGAACCTGGTCCAGGCTAGGGTTCACCCTTAGAACCCTTCCCCGACTTAAATCTATATGCGCCTGCCTGTTAAAATTGACTTTAATATTGTTTCGTATTTTTTCGTTTGATTGTTTATTCTGACGTCATTGTTATTATTATTGTAGTAATTATTCAGTTAAAAAATTCTGAATGCGAATAGTTATTATTGGTGGTCAAATTGCGACGAGGAACGCAGGGGTACTAAGTTACAATAACTCCCATTTTTCTGAGTTGTGTTTCTCCCTTGTTAGGGGCCCAAATTATTTACTAGATGATCCGTAAATACATTACAAGGGGTCAAAATATATGACCAATCCACTAGCCTAAAATTCATGTTTAACCACTATTTATTGCTAATATTACTTAGATCAAAATCGATCATGAAATTTGGACCATAACTCAGGCAAGGTCGTAGGCAATGGGGGATTTGTAAAGAATGGGGACGGATACTGAAGCCGTTGGTGTCCGCCGGTAGGGGTGGGATGATTACGCACAAGTTGAAAAAGGGGGATCCGATATATCCCCCGGCGGAGTCCAGTGGCGGAGCGCTGGTAGGGGGTCTTCGGGATTTCGTCCCTCAGAAGCTTAAGCTCTTTTTTGAATAATGTCTGCAAATTGATAGCATTTGATAGCATACAGAACTGGAAATAATTTCCATAATAGTTGCTGTTTATATACTAATTACACAATAATCTGTTTTACAAAATTGTATACCCATGTCTGTCATAACCTTTCGGCGTTAAGTCTAGGATTGTTTTGAACGGAGTTCTTTGATCGGTGTTCAAAGTTAGCTTTGGAATTGCTCTCAGGGATCGTTATGGAGACATCAGTTATTCATTTCACGTCTTTAATTTGAACATCAATAAGACAAAAGCTTCTCTTTACATCTAACTTTAAACTAGTGCACCACTTCATCAGCTTTCTCCCTTGTTACGATCCATTTGACATAATTTCTCAATTGGTCAATACACTTGACCCAAGCTGATTTCATTATTTCGGTCCATCAATCCCTACACACAGTAACTTATTAATTGCCTAACGAATTCACACTGCCACTTGTAACCTAATTTCTGAAATAAATGAAATGAATATAAAAATGCAAAATGGACTCGATCATCCATAAAAATAGTTATTGGCTCAAAGTACTCTGTATTAGGCAGTTTCTCTGAAATAGAAGTTCACCTGGTCATAGTGCGGTAATGACACCTGGTAATAACACTAGTACATACCACACCTATTAACAAGTGATGTAGCCTGCCTCCCGGCAGTCATCTACTAGGTCCTCTAAGTTAATTACTCTACAAGGATCAAACATTTCCTTTCTTTGCAAACTGTCCAAGCGATTCTTCCAGCATAGAGTTCCACAGATCTGGATTCCTCTTCCTTCCAATTTCTGCTCCCCTCATCTTCTCTTGGTCTGCCTTTCCATCATTATGAACAGCTTCATAGGCGGTTAAAATCTTTCTCCCTGAACTTTCCTTTCCACTGCTCGTGAAATGATACCAACACTTAAACCTAAATTCCGCTAGCACTCTTCTTGGACTGACTAACTGAATTTGTTTGAATTATTTATTGACCATCCATATTCTGCTCATCGGGTTTGATTTGATTCCATATTGCCGAATGTTGTAATGGACAACCGCAGCATGGTAATTGTATTGTTTTTGCTATGAATAAGTGACAAAAGAGTGAATATATAGCAAACCAATGGTTGGGAACTTATCACAATCCCACCACCAATTCATTTTCCTTAGTGATGGCCAAATTAGCAGGTAACCACTTCATTAGAACTAATACCTCATTCCCGTCATTTAGGAGTTATCCATTTTGTACAATAAAATTTAATTTTTTTTCATACATTAATTTTTCTTCTATATCAACCCCCCTCCATTGATAACGATCATGTTGTTAGCCCCTGACCTGTATTGCATCATACTCTATCTTCATTCAGTTTTGTTCCCTATATACAACACTATCACAGTAGCTCACGATTTCTCGTCAATTAGTTAATTCATAAATCTTTGACTTATTAACTGCAGGCTGAATTGTCGCTGTTAAATTTTAATAAAGTTTCATACATTGTAATCAACGTAGCCAAAAATTGAGATATAGGCTATCCTAGACACAATCGAATAAATGAAAAATTTTATTTCTTCAATTAAAAGGAAAAATTTAATGCTTTTCACTTTAGTTAGCATTTTTAGATTTTGTTAGTATTAATATTACGTTTTACTCTTCAAAAGCTGACCAAAAAGTAGTATAAATATATATATATATATATACTATATATATATATATATATATATATATATATATATATATATATATATATATATATATATATATATAATATATTTAGTATATATATATATATATATATATAGACTTGTATATACCAATATATAATATGTATATAAATATATATATATATATATATATATATATATAAATATAATATATCTTATATACACAGACTGGGGCAAAAAGAATCCCCTAGCGAAATCTCAATAACTTTAAGAAAACTCAAAATATCTCTACGAAATTTACAGAGCTTCTTGGAAGGTATTGCAATTTGATGAAATATTTTCGTTAGTTACGAAATTACAGCATTTCTACGAGAAAAGTGCTAAAATCAATTTTAACAAGGCTTTTCGAAATGTCAGTCGTTCCTTTTAAAAAAAATAACGAGCCTGAAAAGGGCCGTTTACTTAAGTGGTGGAGTTTAAGCCTGCACTACCTTGTTAGCTACTCCAATAAAAGATGCTTAAATTTCGTTCTTCTGTTAAAATTAGTCCTAAATTTTGAAGAAAATGTCCGGTACTTTTGCTTAAAAGCCTTGTTAAAATTAATTTTAACATTTTTTTTCGAAGAAACGCTGTATTTTTGTTACTTCCGAATATATTTTCACCAAATCTGCAGGATATGTGTAGAAGTTCCTCCTCTGGAAGCTCCGAAGATTTTGTAAAACTATTTTGAGTTATTAAGACTTTTGTTTAAAAAAGCCTTGTTAAAACTGATTTTGCACTTTTTTTGTAGAAACGCTGTAATATTTTTCCTGCTCAATAGATTTTCATCAAATTTGCAGGATATACGCAGAAATGCCTTCCCTGGAAGCTCCGTAAATTTCGTAGAGATATTTTGAGTTTTCTTAAAGTTATTGAGATTTCGCTAGGGGATTATTTTTTTGCCCCAGTCTGTACATATATATATATATATATATATATATATATATATATATATATATATATATATATATATATATATATAATATATTATATGTGTGTGTGTGTGTGTGTGTGTGTAGATATCTAAATATATCTCTGATTTATATTATATATATATATATATATATATATATATATATATTATATATATATATATATATATATATATATCATAATTATCTTCGTTAATTTAAGCGAAATTTGTAATAAATTAGCCACTTCAGAACGTTTTTCAGCGCATTGCCCAGTGGAAATCTGTGGTATCTCTTTCCATTGCATTGTTTTTGGAACACATCAGTGTTTGAAAAACAGCAGACTAAGAAAGAAGTATTGCTATACCATCTATTAGTTCCAAATCTCCTTTGTTTCGATCACTTTAGTAAACTATTACGACAGGAAATCCATTCTCAAAATTTTAACAAAAGACCTGCGATTTGTTTATTGTACTATGTTAGTTGAGCCGGTTAAACGTAGGCCCTTTATTCAACGTAATAATGTTACTGGATCAGTGTGTGACTGAGAACATTTCCATAAGAAATGTTAACTTAAGAATCATCTGATAGGCCTACATGCCGACCAGACAAAATGTGGCAGTGCGTGTTATGCTATGTTAAGCTATTTGCAAAAGTCACAAACATACATAACTATAGGCCTAACAATATTTTGTCTTTAGGTATCCATATTCTAGGTATCTATACCTTTATGTATAAGCATGTATATTTTAACCTAAAATTGCCAATGTGACTGCATTTATTCTAGTGATTAACTCGTTCGTTTGTATAATATTATTTGTAGGCTATTATATATTACTTGTATTTTCGTACTTTTGTTTAGTGCAAATTATATTATTTTTACTTTGCAGTTTAGCATGATTAGCTCACGAAAACTGAGATGAGCATAATAAATATTTAACAAGGGCACTAATATATGCCTACAACATAACACTTTTTCTATATAGTGACCCCTACTGGTATAAAGCAATACTTCAAAAGCAAGCAACTTTTATCATTATGTTGGAAATAATGAATCAATCAGAATATAAACTGAGTTAAAGTCGTTATACCGCCACTGCTGAAATTCGTACTGCTGAAATTGAAATAAGTCGGAAAATAATAATACCTTCAAAATAAACGAAAACTATAAAAGAAATTCCCTTACATAACCAAATGGTCATTACCAGATAAAACATATCTAGCCCCATCAAAGAAACTCAGAACAATTTTCATATGATACCGAAACCTCAGATTCATTTAATTCCAAAAATAGAAGTATTTATGGTTCCATTTCAGGTGAAGGAATGTATCGAAATAACGAAAATAATACGCAGAAACGGAGTAATAGCATGAGGAGAAAACATTCTTGTCTTATAATGTCCGATTCTATAAGCGGTTCAATAATATCTCAAAGAATTCGCCCAATGAAAATCTTGAAGCTTGAATCAAGAAAGATAGCGCACAACCTTTCTTCAAATTATTCAAAAAATAACCGGTCTAGAATTGAGGTTATGTTAATCAATGCTGTTGCTGAAAAAGACGGTGAAGTCAGGCGTAGGAAGATAAGACAACCTAAATTTAAGAACAGAAATGCCCAATTTTCGAATGGTAGATGCAATGGAGTCAAACCATTTAGTTACCACATTACAAGTGTACCTGACATTGAATTAAGACACGACAAATTTGATTCTGAGACAAGAAATGAATCATTTTCTAAATATATCAGTCGTTTGTCGAAAGAACGCGTTCATATACAAAAGGTAAATAGCTTTCTTGGAAAAATAAACCATGAAGGGTACCTGCAACTTGAACCAAAGCCTAATTTGAAATCTTTAAATAGAACAAGTAATTCTAAATCATTGTCTATTCATTACTTAGATAGGATATCCGAGCAAGATGCTGGTCATATCTTAGAGGAATTATCTGGTAAACATTCATTAAATTTTAAGAGAAAGTTGGAGAACAACCCTCCTTCCTATAGAGAGCAAACGCATAGAAGGAAACTCAGTAGTAAGAAGTACATTAAAGATGCGATAGAATCCATAGAATCAAACACAAGATCATCATCATCATCATCATCATCTTCCCTTAAATCCCAGTTTAACCACAGTCGGGATATACAGAGATTCTACAACACTAAAGTAAAACCTCATAGTCGTGATGATATTGTCGCTTCAGAAAGATTTGACGCATTGAAAAACAGGCATGCTGAAATGTTAGAAGGAATGTATGACCCAAAATCAGAAAGACAATTGTTTAAAATAATTTTTAGAGAAGGAGAATTATTAAAAATAAGTCCAAAAGAAACTGCACGATCAGAGAATTGTAACTTTACGCATAAATGCAAAACAAATTCGGAATATAAATGTTGTTCAAGCCGTAGACAAAAGTTACATTCACCACAAGCGAAGTATGAAAGCAAATTATACAAAGGAAAAGCTCCAGTTGAAGAAAAACGATGGTGTAAAAGTAATTGTTTAGGAAACACTGTGTTTAACACTGACAGTCAGTTTACAGTAAATAATAACAATTCGTGGCACAGGAATGAACATAGAAAGCGACCTGAAGCAATATCTAATTCAAGGAGGAGCAGTACTTATCGGCGGGGAAGGTACCCATCGAGAGATGATCTGAGGACTAATGATCGATATAGATCTCTCAGAAATGAAACAGAACATAATCACCAATTGAATTCAGTTGAATGTAGGAGAGAAAGCGATAATTGTCACCTCCTTAATTCAGACTATTGTGAAGGAAGATATACCAGGAATTTACCAGGAAAATCTCACAGTGAAAAATTTAAATTGCATTTAAACCGGACTACTGCGTTTAAGAAAATTGTTGATGTTAGCCCGAATGCATATCTATCAGATCATAAGAGTAGCCAATCAAGAATTAATGCTAATATTGTGGTGAATCAGAACCGAAACAGTTCAAAATCTTCGAAAAGGCCTATAGTTTACGCGCAAGAACACTCTGAAGAGTCACGTTTTCAAAAGACAGCCGCTTGTCCCATGTTTCTCGATATGCCAGAGGAAAATATATCGCTGAGAAATCATTCAGAAGTGAAACGAATTACCACATGCATCAATAGAACAAAGAGAGCCAATTCCGACGGTAGAGGAGAAACCCCTTATAGAAAGATGAGACACCAATTTTTGCATGACATGGATAGCACTACATCTGTCGCTACAATTAACAGACTTGGAACTACAATTAAAAAGGTGAACGCGGGAAAGCAGAGAATTATAGGATACAAAAATATTTTAAATGAAAAAGTTCAAAGCGTGCCAGCGAAATTAAGTGAATCGCTGAAAGAATGCAATCCAATTGCGACAAGACGGGCAGCATTAAATCCACAAAACAGAACTTCTACAGAAGATCAAGTTGCAAATGAAAGTAAATTTTTAGGCACTTCAAAGCATAATTCGCAATTACATATATATGCCACCATAGAATCAAATTTTGAATCAAACGGAAATATCAGAGGAAGACACACTGTAGAAAAAAATTGCATCAAACAAATTCATCAAAGGATTCCAGGAGAATATTTAAATGATAAAGACGATTTTTATTGCAAGAATCAGTCTACTAATGCCCATCTAAATAGGTTAAATCAACCCTGTATGATCAGACTGATAAAAGGAAATGAAAATCAGGATGATATAATACCCAACATTTGCCACTGTTCGACGTCCAATAAAAAGCATAAAAGACGTTCTGACGAAACACGAAAATATTCACAAATAATCGAACCTAATAATAAATCAATTTATAGAAGAAGATCAGCAAATATTCTAGACTTAGCCAGCAGTGATACTGTGCAGACTCAATCTCTATTTGATAAAGAAATATATACGCAAACCATTAGAAGACAAAATCAGTTCGGAACAGCTACGATAACTTCAAATATCCTAGAAGCAGATAAAAACGCAAAACAAAATTCACTTTTGAAATCAACTAACTGTCATGCCATATTTAAAAAAGGTCACCCTACAGAATCTACTAGACTTAAGCAACTAAATGGGCATACAGCGAAAATATTTTCTACAATAATTGAAAAGGATAGGCCTAACATATCATTTAGAAGTTATCGCAAAGATATGCAACATGTATCTGAAAAAGCAGGATATCAAACTGAATCGACGCTTTCGACGCGCCATAAACAGACAAAAAGGGTATCCATTGAATCGAAAAATATATCAACGAAAGTTACTGCCTTGAGGAACAGACGAGCATCCGAATTAGACGAATCGGGCATTGACAAATTAGCAAAGACCACCGGAGAGCATACTAAACGTTTACTTCAATTAGGCGTTTGTCCAACATCGGGTCAAACAATTCCAATAATAGAGGGCGAATTGAAAAGAAAACTAACATATATGGCATATGATAAAGGAATAAACTCTAAAGGTGAAATATCAAGAAATCGGGCATTAATTAGAAAAAGACATAGCTACAATAACAGTAATAAAGATAAAAATAACAGCAACATTGAAGGTGATGGAGAGCCATCAGCAGAAGTTCCACCAGCAGAAGATCCACCAGCAGAAGATCCACCAGCAGAAGATCCACCGGTAGAAGATCCACCAGCAGAAGCTCCACCAGCAGAAGATCCACCAGCAGAAGATCCACCAGCAGAAGATCCACCAGCAGAAGAGCCACCAGCAGAAGGACCACCGGCAGAAGATCCACCCGCAGAAGATCCACCCGCAGAAGATCCACCAGCACAAGATCCAACAGCAGAAGATCCACCAGCACAAGATCCACCAGCAGAAGAGCCACCAGCAGAAGATCCACCAGCAGAAGAACCACCGGCAGAAGATGCACCAGCAGAAGATCCACCAGCAGAAGAGCCACCAGCAGAAGAGCCACCAGCAGAAGTGCCACCAGCAGAAGATCCACCAGCAGAAGTGCCACCAGCAGAAAAGCCAACAGCAGAAGAGCCACCAGCGAAGAAGCAGCCTGCGCAGAAACCATCTGCTAAGAAGCAGCCTGCGAAGAAACCGCCTGCTAGGAAGCCGCCTGCGAAGAAACCTCCTGCTAAGAAGCCGCCTAAGAAGCCGCCTGCGAAGAAGAAGCCTGCGAAGAAGTCGCCAGCTAAGAAGCCACCTGCGAAGAAGAAACCTGCGAAGAAGCCTCCTGCTAAGAAGCCGCTTGCTAAGAAGACACGTGCGAAGAAGCCGCCTGCTAAGAAGCCGCCTGCGAAGAAGCCGCCTGCGAAGAAACCGCCTGCAAAGAAACCGCCTGCTACGAAGCCACGTGCGAAGAAACCGCCTGCAAAGAAGCCGCCTGCTAAGAAGCCACGTGCGAAGAAGCCGCCTGCTAAGAAGCCACCTGCGAAGAAGAAACCTGCGAAGAAGCAGCCTGCTAAGAAGCCGCCTGCGAAGAAACGGCCCGCTAAGAAGCCACCTGCGAAGAAGAAGCCAGCTAAAAAGCCGCCTGCGAAGAAGAAACCTGCGAAGAAGCCGCCTGCTAAGAAGCCACGTGCGAGGAAACCGCCTGTGAAGAAGCCACCTGCGAAGAAGAAACCTGCGAAGAAACCGGCTGCTAAGAAGCCGGCTGCGAAGAAGAAACCTGCGAAGAAACCGGCTGCTAAGAAGCCGCCTGCGAAGAAAGCGCCTGCGAAGAAGCCGGCTGCGAAGAAGCCGCCAGCGAAAGGTAAAGGTAAAAAGTAAAATGACGGCTAAAGTCGAGAATACTCCGTGGCAAAATGACAGTACAAACCTGATATGTTTTAACGGAAGACTGTTGTTTATTGTTTATGATTTACTTGTAATAATATTATATGTATTATTATGTATTTAATAAATAAAAACGGTCGAGCAATACGTGCGCAATCGCTGCCTGGTTGCTCTATTTCAATATCGCTTATCGCCTGTTTTCTCCTCAACAGGTGTCCTATGCCCAGTATATTAATGAAGTCAACTCCTTGAAGACTCAAATGGCACATGATTTCAATGGCCACCCGAACAATAATCTAATAGGCCTAGTAATAATTGTAACAGAACGAGAAGTCTGGTATAAATTTCTCTTTGTCACTAACTCAGAAATTAGAGGCTTAAACTAGAGGTTAAATTAAATTTAAATTTAAATTTAATATTAGAATTAGAGTTAAATTTAAATTAGAAAATTAGAGGTTACTTAAAATGAACTATTCTTCAACGTTAACTTCAACCTTTTTGAAATATTTAACTTGCTAACATTCCATAAAAATAGATAAGATATTTCACATTTATGATAATAACAACAGAAAAACACCGTCGATATTAGCATTAATAGCAAATTTTAACATAAATATTTTAACATAAAATCTTGTTTTGAATGTAAAACAATGTCAATGAATTAAAAAATAGAGTGTGAAAGGACGAAAGAAGGAAAGCAATTTAGAGAAGTAAAATAGATAGCAAGTGGAGCCAACACTAAATAGAAAAGTAACTTTAAAGTGTTCGGGCTATAGTCCATAAAGACTAAATATAATGTCTCAAACCTAGTTCAGGCACGCAATAAAATCCAAAACATTTAATGTACACAATGGCAAAGGAAGGAAAAAACAGCATATGTTTGTATCATATTTCTTTTTGAAATACACAATATATCAAAAAGACCTACTGAGTCACAGGTACGTTTGATGTAACAAACAAGCAGAGAGTCTCATATCATTTCATAGAATGAAGGAAACAAAATGATAAAGTGTTATACAGAAGTCGATCAGGAAATGCCTGTACTGTTCCTGTAAGAGTTAAGTAATTCGTGCCTCTTAAAAACCTTTTGGGCTACCGGTGGCTTCCACCGCACCCTAGTGCCGTTAAGTATAGGTATGTTAAACAATCTTCTGAAAGATATTTTCTAGAGCCTCAGGTAACCCTTTCCAACATGAGGAAGTCCTTATCTCTTTACACGAGAACTCTATGAAACTTCAAATCCTCAAGTTCAACACACGGTTAAACCCTAGGGCTCGACGTTTTCATACAGTATCCAAATTTAACTTTAAGTACCCTCACTATACTCAGCAATCCTAAGCAAACGACTTGTCAAATTTGGAGTCAAGGACAAAAACTATAGTTTTTAACACGACTATAAAAATAAAATAAAAATTGTTCACTTGATCTTAATACAAATTCGTTTCCTTACTTTGTATCATTTAAAAAAATATTACATTGCAAAAAATTCAATTTTAAACAGTAACTGTCATCCCATTAGCGACTCCGGAGGGCACGTCACGAGAAATGTCAATGGGCTAATAACTTAATTAAAATTAGACACCAAGAAAAGATGAAATTTAAATTATAGACTATATCGAGAAATGTTTGACACAGCTAACTCCACAAGCTGAAGGATTTCACAATCTCTAAAATCCACTCAGGTGTATATGGCCAGTCTCAAGTACATGGCCAAGTAGCGCCTAATACTGTAAACTGTAAACGCAAAACAAATATTCCAAACATTACCAGTAACACTAAAAATTTTGGAGTCTTTGGTCAACACGTCCCTGTCATTATCCCTGTATGGGGAAACGGACGTTAAACCTTTATTACTATTATTATTATGCGAAACTACACTTACAACAGTGTTAATGTATTTCAGCATTTGAATATGAATTATTTACGTTTTGGTAGATATAAAAGTTTAATTGATTTAGCAGTAATAATAATAATAATAATAATAATAAGTGTATCAAGTGTATCAGCTGGGATGTCACTGTGACGGACACATTCTCAGCAAGCAATCTCAGCCTTTCATGCGCTGCTGCTGGCTCAGCTGCTGAAGCCGCTGCCTATAGGAAGACACTTAAATATGTCGCAGTCTCTAGCAGCTACATCTTCCTGCCAATTGCTTTTGAGACATTGGGCCCCATCAACTCAGCCGCGTCGGACTTCATTAACGAATTAGGTAGGAGAACCAGTGCCATTTCAGATGACCTACGGGAAAAAGCCTTTCTATGGCAGCGCCTATCTATAGCACTCCAGCGTTTTAATGCTGCATGCATTCGTGGCACATTGGCGAATGCGGCCTCCCAGAGCGTAGAGGAACCATTTTAAATATTTCTCATCTTTCTTTTAATTAAATAAAGTCTCTCTTTTACCTTATATTTTAGCCCAGGGTCTCCCAGGGTCTTATACAGCCCAGGGCAATTAAAACAAATAAATAATAATAATAACAATAACAATAACAACAACAATAACAATAATAATAACAATAACAACAGCAACAGAAACAGCTACAGCAACAGCAACAGCAACAGAAACAGCAACATCAACAGCAACAGCAACATCAACAGCAACATCAACAGCAACAGCGAAAACAACAACAACAGTAACAATAATTATAATTATAATTATAATTATAATTATAATTATAATTATAATTATAATTATAAATATAATTATAATTATAATTATAATTATAATTATAATTATAATTATAATTATAATTATAATTATAATTATAATTATAACAATAATAATAATTATTATAATTATAATTATAATAATTATAATAATTATAATAATTATATTAATTATAATAATAAGAATAATAATAAGAATAATAACAACAACAATGTAAATATTAATAACAGGGAGGAGAAGAATAAGAGCTGCTATACAGCCCTGTGCATTAAAAATAATATTTAAACATGAAAATTGAACAAGCAAAAATATAAATATACGATACTTTCAAAGACTTAATTTTTTTAAAATTTACATATGTATGACATAGAAATTAAATTGATTTATCAACTCTCTACACTGCACGCTTTAGCAGAACTAATAATTGAAATAGAATTAATAGATTTAAATGCATATCACCAGACTATCATAAAATAATTAAACGCCAATAAATCAAATTATAATATAGTGCTAACAGGAATTATATCATAATCGTCATCATCTTCCCTTGAATCCAAGTTCGACCGGAGTCGGAATACGGATAGACTGTCTCAAGTCTTCTCTGTCCCACATCATATCATCAGTCAATCCCATATTTTAGACTTTTCCATTCGTTTAAATTTTTGTGACAATTTCGGGAGTCTAGCCTTCTACCAAACGAATGCCCTTTCTGACATTATTATGAATCTTAGTGCTTTAGTCGCCTTCTACGACAAGTGTAGTCACCGGTTTGTCAATTCTCAAACAATCCGGACACAACACGGGGAACAGCAGTGTCGTAGCTTGCACCCCTCGCCCCACGGCCAGGGGAGGGCCCGGGGCAAAGGGGGACCCCGGATGATCAAATGTAGAATATTTAATTTCGTAATAAACTAAATATCTCGCAAACAAAATTTAGCCTATATGGCGTGGTTATCCAATTTCACTGAGGGCCTGGGGCCGCTTGGCCTTTGTAAGGCCTTGAATCAGATGCAAGGAATATAAAAGTTGTTCAATGGCAAGTGAAGCCTCAATTGAACTATGTTTAATGACATTATCATCAAAGCACGAAATACAAAATTGCACATACACACGGGTCATCAAAGAGGATAAATAAATCCTATCTAGTTGGCAGCCCCCAATCATAAGCAAACATACACAGACAACAACTCATAATAGTACGCAAATTAATGCAGATTACAACACAGCAGATTCTCATAAAGTTGTTACTGGAAAATGCGGTTAAATGATCAAAATAGAAGTGGCAAAAGTAGTAAGCAAATTTAAAGGTGAAGTTAATTAGAAAGTTGTGTACAAGAAGTCTTTATATTGTTTTATAAAAAGATTAACAGATTAGACTTTGCGAATGGTAAAAGGAATATTATTCCAGACCGAAAAGCAATAATATCTACAGGAGTTACAACCAAATGAGTTATTAATAGTAAATAAGTAATTACATGTAGTATTAGCTAATCTGGTATTATAAAAACAAGTAGCAAGTGAAGAATTAAAAATATCACGCACCGCTGTGGACATTACACCATGAGAATAGATACCTTTATTAACAAGTTTACGAATAAAGAATTGATGAAGTTGAAAAATTGGCAAAGACTTGTAATTAAGATAAAGCTCTTTAACATTATAAGATCTAGGTTGACATTGTAACGTTCGTAAAACTCGATTACATATGCCGTGGCAGTAGAGACTTTAACATAGTATGACCATAAATTTCTAATCCATACTGAATACGCGAATAAACCAGAGCAAAGTAAAGATATTTGCGACAGTTTTGGGCATATATTTTCTACGTCTATAAAACATACCATTAAGACTATTTATTTTACTTACTAGAGATAAAAATATAAAAATATAGAAATATTTATATGATGTTTAAAGGATAATTAATCATCAATTAATACACCAAGGAA
Source organism: Enchytraeus crypticus (assembly GCA_905160935.1). Lineage (NCBI taxonomy): Eukaryota > Metazoa > Annelida > Clitellata > Enchytraeida > Enchytraeidae > Enchytraeus > Enchytraeus crypticus. Next base: position 446,630 of record CAJHZI010000533.1, on the reverse strand, counting down.
TCTGGTAACATGAACTCTGTTCATTACGCCACCATTCATCTTTAAGCACAAATCAATATAAATTAAAGATTGCTCATCGTCTCTGTTTTGGGAAAAATAAAATAAAGGCAGACTTTGAGCAGTTCACAGTAAGTTTATTGCTTAGGAACCAGGTAGGCCATTGATTTTGGAGCAAGCTAAGTTAGCCTCTTGGAATACATCAATTAGAATATTACTACTCACAAATACGTTAGAGTCAGCGGCAAATAAATTTAATGAGGCATTAGAATAAGCATATTTAATATCATTTATACAGATTAAAAATAATAAGGGGCCTAGAATTGAACCTTGCGGAACACCAATCGTAATCGGTTTGATGTTAGAGGCGTTATCACCAATTACAGAATATTGACGTCTATTAGACAAATATGAATTAAGCCAATTATAAGCAATTCCACGAATACCATAACTATATAGCTTAAAAGTAAAATATGATGATCGACCGTATCAAATGCTTTAGTTACATCTAAAAAGATACCCATGGTCTTTTGTTTGGCGGCATTATTTTTTGAAAGCATATCCATACAACAAGTTAGTGCATCTACGGTAGAGTGACCATTCCTAGAGCCAAACTGCCGATCAAAAAATACTTTATTAAAATTTAAAAATTCTACTAAGCGTTTAAAAACAACTTTTCAAAGATTTTGCTTAAATTGTTGAGCAGTGAAATGGTTCTATAATTCTCGAAACTTAGTTTATTTTCCTTTTTTAAATGGGAATAACTTTTGCGAGTTTATTTTTTGTTGGAGAGAAACCCTGCACCAGAAACTGATTAATTATAAAAGAGATAGAAGTTGCAATATAGTCATCACTACCGACTTCGCCACTGACTGGAGCCAGTGGCGAAGTCGGTAAGATACTCGACCGCGGATCAGTAGGTGCAGGGTTCAAATCCTGGGCTCGACCGTCACTGACATCGCTTTCGAGTGAGGAAACTGAAGTTAACATTAGCTTTACCTTAGCAGCAATTTGGAGCATTTTACTGGAGATGTTATCATGACCCGAAGTGTTACCTTTGTTAAGGTTTAGGATTATATTGTAAATCTCAGTAGTACTACATGTAGTTGGAGTTAGGAATAAAGAGTTTGAAATACAATTACGAAGGTGTTTCTGAAAGTTAACGTTGCTATCATTAGGTAACTCAGAGCTTAATTTCTCCTCAATATTAGCAAAAAATCATTAAACTCATTAGCAATTTGAGTTTTATTAAGGATGAGACCATTACAAGCGGAAATTTGATCGATTATTGGACTAATTTTACCATTTTTATGACTAGTGATTTCATTAAGGTTTTTCAAAATGCTTTTAACGGAGTTCAGACTTGAATTTAATCTATTTCTGTAGTAACCTTTACAATGTGCAGCTATATCCTTTTCTAATGTATTACGATAGCATTGATATTTTGCCTTAGTTAGGATACAATTGGTCTTTTTGTAAAGGAGAAAAAGCGTGTTTTTTATTTTTTTGCGCTTTTTTAGATCATTTGTAATTCAAGGCTTGTTTTTGAAGCTTTTTCGAGAAAGCTGAACCAGAGGAAAGTGGTGATTTATGGTATTTAATAGCGTTCAGAAAGGCATTCAATCTAGGCATCGATATTTCCAGCGTTATAACACGATGACCAGTCAGAATTCAAAAGTTGGTTTTTAAAATTGGAAATATTCATTTTTGAGAAAATTCGTGTCATCGGTGGATCAGAATAATTCACTTTATATTTACTAGAGGTAATAGCAATGACATTAACATAGTGATCACTTATAGCACTGGCTACAGTTAGTGATTTAATACAACATCCTACATCACATGCCAGATCAAAGTTACAAAAAGCATGATCAATAATACTAACAGAATTATTGGAACAATGCGTTGGTATGAAGGAAAAAGGAATAAAGTTCATAGAATATACTGTAGATAATTAAGTTACCTATCAACACAGCCAATGAAACCAAATTTCATTAAATCAATATTTAAATCTGCACAAATGAAACTCTTTTTAGTGGGCTTATGCACAGAGAGAATATTAAAAAATGTGTCAATAATGTCAATAAATTGAGGCATAGATTTGCTCTGGATGTCTGTAAAAGAGAAAAATTCGAATTTTACCAATACAGGAGCATATATCTAAAATAACATATTGATGATATCGCTGAATATGTTATCTTAGATATACATGTATGCTCCTGTATTGGTAAAATTCGTATTTTTTCTCTTTTACAGACATCCGAGAAAATCTATGCCTCGATAATTGCTATAAATGTCTAATCTGTCCGGTGACTCAGGTTGTAGTGTGTTTAACGTCAAGGTTCAGAATCACAAGGCTTCTCTTCAAGACGACTCGACACACTCAAGCTACCGTCAAAAAAATTAATGTAATAGTAACAAATGTTACATGTGTCACTTATGTACTAAACGTGACTCAGGTCGACAGGCTAGACTAGTCTGGACTTGTCAGGCTGCCTTGATACAAATGCAGGAGCAAGCTGTATGCTGCCTCAGTGGCGCGTCATTCAAATGCATAATGAAGGATCCAGCTTAGTATTGTGAAGTGTCTCTTTGTAGCGTTGTGTGTAGTCTGTATGCGTAGTTTCAGTATTAAAGCTTCTTATAAGGGTTATATAGATATATAATACATATATAATTATATATATATATATATATATATATATATATATATATATATATATATATAATTAGATATATATATATATATAGCTCTCATATTATACAAACAAATACAGCCTTGAACATAATGAAGAATAGTTTTTCTTTAAATTCGTCGGGTCAAATGCGGGCCCGGACCCCTTGGCCCCCCCACAATATATATATATATATATATATATATATATATATATATATATATATATATATATATATATATATATATATACATGTATATATATATATATATTGCCTACATAATGTAATCGTTTTATATATATATTGCCTACATAATGTAATACATTACGTTACTAATTACTCAGTGTATCAGCAAACAGAATGAACATAATATACCGGCAGACCATGAGCATATAATTTATGTTGTTCAAAAACAAAAGCTGATCCAACACAAAGCCTTGCGGAGCACCACTGTCAATTCATATAGGGTTAGGTTTTTATATGTTGGAACATTTTAAAAATGCATACTATAGCCGTTTATCTGCTTAATTTTTTTATTCATTTATTTGGCAACCATCTAGTCCCTCAATATTCAGATTTATCAAGTTATCCTGAATAATCCATAGTGTCAAAAACCGTAGGCCCTAGTCAACTCAAAGAAAAGACTTATACAATATTCATTATTATATATATATATATATATATATATATATTACAGAGATGGGAATTTTATGAATTTCCAGAGTTCGGATTCGGTTCGGTTCAGTGAAAATGAAAGTTCGGTTCGCTTCGGGTTCGGTTAGCAGTTGGCAATTTGAGAGTTCGGTTCGGTTCGGTTTGTTGAAAATGAAAGTTCGGTTCGTTTCGGGTTCGGTTACAACAAGAGTTCGGGTTCGTTTCGGGTTCGGCTTGCTTTCCACCTCACAAGTGTTCGATTCGAGCTCGAAATGGTTTGGATAATGTTGCAATTATTTAGCATTATCTATAAAGTTGTAATAAACATGGTTAAGATAAACATGTTTCAAATGGATTTTGGTATATGTACATAAAAACAATACATGAATTCATGTTAACTGCCACAATTTACCCCCGAGTAAAAATATGACAATGAAAAAAGAAACTTAGTCTTTATTCCTGTGCATTTCTTAAAATATTTTAAGTTAATCGCCAAAGGTTCATAAAATACATATTCAGTTTTCTTGCTGTATCTGAAATATTATCTTTGATTTTAACCAGAAAATGGAATGCCTCATCAATTAAAAAATAAATTTTGTCATTATGCCTAAACTTTTATAATCAAGCGGAATAGTCTTGGCTAAAATTTGATGCAATTTTTCGAAGACAAAATGAAATTTATCAACATAAAAATTTCAAATAAGGACCATTTGGTAAACACCTGTGTACTTCCACAGAAATTTGATCAACATATAACATTTTCTATCAACTGAACCAGTAATAAAATTCATAATTACCTTAAGGTTTAAAATTTGAAATTCAGGTTAATTGCGAAATTAAGAAAATAGTGAATAAAACTTAATGCATTACTACGGTGCAAAATTATTTGCTCCAGATAGCCTAAGCATATTTTCTATAAATATTTGTAAATCTAGCTACGATAATATTATGATGGTACTCTCTAATTAGAAAATTTCATACTTTGAATTTAATACGAATAGACTACCAAGATTGAGCCAAGCATTTTCAGAGATGTATGATTGAGACTCGTAAGAGACTGTAATTATAGGCTGGAGCCAATGGCGATGTCGATAAGATATTCGACCGTGGATCAGTATGTGCGAGATTCAAAACCTGGGCTCGCCCGTCACTGACATCGCTTTCGAGTAAGGAAACTAACGTTAACAGTAGCTTTAATTTTTTATTGGGAAATTGAGGACAAGTACTTGAAATTTAAGTCCATGTCTAGTCCACTTAACATATCTTGCCAATTTACGAAATAGTCCTTTTATAAGCTTAATTATTAATTTGAATGCAACATAGTATACAGTATAGGGTCGACACAAAGATCTCGACTCAAAAGTCTTAGTTTCGAATCATTAGAAGAAATTTACAAATATAAGATAATGAAACAGTACTAACCCTCAGACCTGCTCTTAATCTTGATACTTCAGTGGTAATTGACATACAGGTATTTATCAAAATAATATTCCATATGAAGTTGTGAATTGATTTGTTCAATAAGTAAACATTTGCACCAAATTGATAGATAGCAAATACACATATCGATTCAGCAAGCAAATGAGCGCTGTCTATCTAGTCGTAATCTCAAGCCTAAACTACTAATTCTTACATAAACTCGGAAAAATGTTTCATAAAACGTTGCGTAGTATAACTATTATTAATTAGTTTATTATTATTATGATTATTATTATTTTTTTATTATTTTTACCCCGGTGTAAAGAACCTGGGCTTTGATAAAAGCGATTCAAGCAATACGTGCTGAATCGCCGCTCGGCTACTCGAGGTCATCAAACGGCTTAAAAGAATTATTGAAGCAGACTGCATTAAATCTTTGCAAAGTCATGGAAAGCCTTTGCCAAAGAAAAGATGTCTCTCGCTTATCGCCGGTTTGCTCTGCATTAAGTCTGCCTATGCCATTAATAAAGTCAACTCCTTCGGGATTCATCGGGCCCATGGTTTCAATGGCCACCGGAACAACTTCATATCCTAAGGACAGATCACGGTATTTATCCAACTTCCTAGAGGCGGCATGAACAGCAGCTCCACCGGCTGTGACTGAAGTCGTATTCAGGTAGGAGTTTGCCATAGTGTCAATGACCGTGACGTCCCATACGGCACATTTACCGTTGCACCAGGGCATGAAAGTCAAGCCGTCCGGACGCTTGCCGTCTGATCTGGACAACCCACTTGATTTCTTAGAGGAAGGGATGCCTGCTCTTTAAAGTGCTCGCCATATTAAGTCATTTAAATTGTGATGGCGAGACATTCTACCTGAGCTTCGTTTGCAGGAGAGGCCGTGGAGACCTAAAGCGTCGACTTCATAACCGCAGGGGCACATGTGAGGCTCGCAAGTTTTCGCCCCTAAACGGAAAATAGCGGCTACTCGAATCGCCGCATTGCCTATAAATGGCCCACAAGAAGCAGCAGGGAGAGCGTGAAGCCAGTCGCTGCTTCTTTTGGTTGATGCAGCTAGGAGTCGTGCTCTGTCTACTGCATTGGACTGGGATTCTAACAGACTGGTATAAATCCGATCCACTATAAGACGGTCCCATGATTTCTGGTTACTGACTGAGTTAGAAGGTGGAGCACTGGAGGTGAGGCTTTTGGACCAAACTGACAACGCAACGTCAATGGATCTATCGGCAGAAAGGGAGCACTTATGAAGGATGGAGTCTTGCAACTGCCTCGTTCCCATCGCTGATGCCAAGAAGGCTGAAGGCGCGATATGGGAAACAAGACGAATTCCAAGACCACCTTTGCCCACCGGTAAACTGGCTTGCTGCCACTGCAAATCAGACAAATCTGCGTTGATAACGGCGCACAAGCATTGCCTAAGAGCCTCGTCGTATTCTAAAAGCCGCGGATTAAAGAAGCTCGGACTAGAGCGCAGAATGTGCATAAGTGTAGGTGCACTTAATGAAAAGCGAAGGATTGTCAAAGCATCATGAGCGGCTAGCGACTTCAAGCGCGATGCTGAACGTTTGAGAACCTCCAAGCGACTAGATAAAGCGGTGGAAGTAGCTTCTTCTCCAGAGAGTGGCGCGCCGAGTAGAGTACTAGGGGATAGGCCCATTGGCACAAAGGATGACAAAACTGAGTTGCCCGGAGATTTGCAAACTGATGATATGACTTCGCACTTGGTACGATTCAACTGAAGCCCAAATTCTTGGCCTCTGTCGATGATAGTCTGTACATCATTTGCAATCGACGACTCGCAACCACCAAGAGTGATGTCATCTGGGTATCCCACCGTGACAGCGCTAGAGAGAGAAGTAAGGAGAGGGTGAATAGTCAACCAAAACAGCATGGGCCCGAAGGGATCCCCTTGTTGGACACCTTCTTGTGATTCAATGCACCAGTCTCCGAACTTCAACCACGAAGGGCTTGAGTAAGCTAGATGGCAGAAACTATACAGCTCAGGTATCGTGTGATGTATTTCGCTGAGCATTCGTGATCTACTCAAGCAAAAGCATTACAGAAGTCTACCTTTACCACAAAGTTATCAGCTGGCATTGACTCAGCGAAACGGCGAGTAGCGTGAACAGCTGCATCGCAGCCACCTGGAATACCAGCTCCAAGTTGAATTGGGCTCAAGTAATCGCTGAGAGCAGACACTGTATAGCGATTTACGCATTTAGCGGCTAAACGACGCCAAGTGTAACCCACTGCAATGGGGCGAATGCCACCAGATTTCTTATTGAGTGCAAAGCGTTTAACACCAAACAGCACCGGTTGGACCTCAGGGGGGTGCAAACACCACTAAGCAGGAGATTCAGCAGGAGATTTACGAAAGAAGTCAAAGCGGTTAAAAATGTCGCAGCCGACTCTCTACAAGTTACAAGCTCCAGAAGATGCTGAGGGCGAAGGCCATCAGGACCACCGGCTGAGCCTGCTGGAAAGCTACGTACAGCTTTGACAACATCCTGCTCTGAGACTTGAATGGGCGGAGTCTCCATTGAGTCCGGAAGGGGTGCTATTATACTGCTACTAGCTGCGGGTGGATGCTTGGCCTTCAGAATATTGAAAGTGTTTAAACTGCATTGCGCTGGGCTTTCGTCTGAACAGTGGATGCGTACAGCTGCCGAAACATTTCCATCTTCCATTTTGGACCTGACTGCTGAGGCACGGGAGTCATGAGAACGATGAGCACTTTTAAGTCTCTCAACGACCGGATCAGTGAGAGCACCAGTGCCTAGGCCCTCCAACCTTTTCTTAATTAATGAGCTTAGATTATGCCTTTTACCTGTGCGAGCAGGGACTTGCAGAACCCAAGATGCGAAAAGCAACAAATCTGACCAGTATGATAAAACTGAGGGATCGCTTTCGATCTTACGGAAGGCATCAATCAAGGTTGCTGAGCACGTAGGTCTGGCTGATTTGGGAATGTGTTTTATTGTAGGTCGCGTCAAGCAGGGATGCTCAAGAATGAGCGGCTGAGATGAAAATGAATTGCGAGATAAGTTAGCAGAATTGGGAGCAGCAGTGGGAGGAGAACTCTGTCTAGCCGAACCAGAACCGCAGCTCCGATGCCTGATCCTATTCCTAATATCAGAAACTGCAGGCCCTGGTTGCGAAGCTGCCACCTGTGCGGAGTTCTGCAAGGGAAGTTGGTTAGAACCTGGGCAACGATTATCCAATGGGCCACGAAGATGGACCTTTCCGTCTCCCGAATGGAGCTGACGTTGAGCTAGGCACACCGAACAGATGCCAGTCTTCTTGTTGGCAGTCTGAGGCAGTGTCCAAGTCTGTCTAGCAGGCATGTGGCAAACACGGCATAGCAAGCGAGAGAAGAAAGAATTACAACTGGATCGCTACTGCAAATAGCTGCAATCCAATAGTCCAATGCAGGTGAAATCTAAAGCATAATGCAGATTTAATAAAAGGTAAAATAAGCCGAATGCTCACAAAAGAATAGAAATAAAAGGGCCTGGGCGTACAGGGATATATATAAAAGCCAAAAGACAAAGTATGCCAAAAGACAAAGTGAAAAAATTAGCAGAAGTGAAGAAAAACGATAAAAAGTGCTAAAGAAAAACACAGGTGTGCGTAAACAAACTAACCACCTCGAACGCCTCTAGCGAAAAAATGATTAATAGAATGATTTATGATTATTATTATTATTATTTTCTGTATTTTTTACCTCGGGTGTAAAGAACCCGAAGTTCTATTACTAATTATTATTATTATTATTACTGTAATTGCTTGAGGTTTGAGATGTTATGTATTATTCCAAATTCTTGGATATCTTAATTAAATGCTCAGCGGACGAGAATTGTTGGGATTTCTTAAGGTCTAATAGGACTATAGGCCTAACTGTCAATTGTCAAAAACAAAGTAATTTTAAGTTGAATTAAATGTTTTTAACTATTACAAACCCTAACCCATACCCCTTACCCTAACCCTAACCATATTCCGAAGAAAGTACTAAAAGTGAGTAAAATTTAAGAAAATACAATTGACTCGAGCCAGAATCGAACACCGAACCCATGATCTAAAGCCTAGCATCAATACCATTACAGCCACCGGCGATTCCGATTTCGCTTAGTTGAATAGCACTTAGTTGAATAGATGGTGTCAACATATCGTTCTTCAAAATAACCGTAATCGTCTGTAACTATAATCAGAACAAATCCCCACACTGAATGAATTTATGGGCAGAGCATTTAGCTGCAAATTAAAATAATATACCATAGATATACCATGCCACCAGCCATGGGTATATCTAGACACTTAGTAAATCTAATTCAGTAAGATGTGAATCCTTCTGAGCCTTACTCATATCAGGTAATTTCTTCACCAATAGCTGCACACATTAATTTATTTCACAATATGAGAAATTGAATTAAACTAAATGAAAACTAGCGAATAAGCATTATGCCAAAACAGTCACTTTTTAATCAATTTGTTTTTCTAATTAATATCTTTTGTTTACAAATTTGAGAGATAGAGTAATAAAAAATAAGACATAGTTATATGCCTGTTTAAAATTTCCTTAATAGTACTTTCCATTAGGTAGTAATGTCAATAATTTAAGCGCGGATTATAAGGACGGCCTATTTCTAGTAATTTGTGCTATTTGAGTGAATGTTGTATCTCATTTGGCACAAATTGCCTGAAAGTTTTATAAACAACAGTTTAGTCTTTGTACAGCTTTTATGAGGTTAGGGGATTTCAATGCATATCTAAAACTGGTGCTACTAATCTAAAAAAATGGTTTGTACTGTTTTAATTTAGAAGTATTTTACTGTGCAATATGGATAATAATAATATGGCTAACTAATTTTCCTCCGCATCACTCTCTACGGATAACTCAAAGCATTCAAAATATTTGTGTGTGTAATATCGCCATGTATTAGATGTATGGGCCATTATATTTTAATTAAGCCAATAAAAACTAACATTGCTTTTTATGTCTTCTTTTGTAATCTCAAATTTAGTCGTACCAGATAGGTATCTGAAATACCTGCGATTTTTCTAACGCTGTTTGTTGTTAATTTTAAAAGTGTATCGGAACCAGTCTTACCTGAATATATGCTTTTAGATACTATAGAACATATAAGCGCAAAAATATTATATGTATCTGAATTCAATGTATTGTTCCTACTATCTTTGTATAATGTCAAACATTCTTCATAATATTTTAATGAAGCCTTTGAAAAATAGCTGAAAAGAAAAGTGTTCTTTTCTCCTGAGGCTGCCAAAGGAGAAACGAACTTCAGGAGTTCTGTTCGGTTCTGTATTTCTTTTTGGGTTCAGGTTCGGCCAGAGTCTGGGTTCGAGTTCGCCACTCACTACGATTAACTTAAAGCATTCAAATTATTTGTGTGTATAATATCGCTATGTATAAGATGTATGAGCCATTATGCTTCAATTACACTAAGAAAAAAGTAAACGTATCTTTGCTTTTTATGTCATCTTTTATAATCTGAAATTCAGTCGTACCTGATGCTTAATCGGTACGAAACGAATAATCGGTCGTATCTGAAATACCTATGGTTTTTGTAACGCTATCTGTTGTTAATTTTAAAGTTGTATTGGAAACAGCCTTACCTGAATATATGCTGTTAGGTACTGTAAGACTTGTAAATGCAAAACTATTATATGTATATGTATTGTTCTTACTTTCTTTACATAATGACAAACATTCTCCATAATATTTTAATGCAGTCTTTGAAGAAGAACTTAAAAGAAAAGTGTTCCTTTCTCCTGAAGCTGGCGAGGGAGAGAGGATCTTCGCTTCTGTTTGGACCAAGTCAGAGTTCGAGTTCGTTCGGGTTCGGCCAAAGTCTGGGTTCGAGTTCGTTCGGGTTCGGCCAGAGTCTGGGTTCGATTTCGTTCGGGTTCGGCCAGAGTCTGGGTTCGAGTTCGGTTCGGTTCGGCCAAAATTCCAGATTTTTGGGTTCGGTTCGGTTCGGGTTCGGTTCGATTCCCATCTCAAATATATATATATATATATATATATATATATATATATATATATATATATATATATATATATATATATATCAGGGTTGGCAAGTTTTTGCCACTAAGTGGAAAAAACCGGTTTTTTCCATGGCAAAATCCGTCCCGGCAAAAACTAGCTTTTGCCATGGCAAAAACTGGCAAAAACCGCCTAAGCGGCAGAAACCCTACGGGCGAAAGTCTTTCTCGTCTAAAACATAAAAACTAGTAACAACTACATTATATTGCAGTCTCAATAATTGGTCATACAGAGATATCAAGTTTCTGAAAAACAAGTAGTGTAACACCTTATAACAAAAACAAATCCCTGAGGCATAAAGTTATTAACTTTAAAAACTAGATTACAAAAAAGTAGCACACAGCGGTCAGTGATGACATCAAAAAATATTTAGCTAGCTAAAGTAAAGGTTAAATTTGGATGTAATGTAAAAAATGTGGTCACAGATTATGCTAAGAATATAGTTAAAATGAGACGAGTTTTAAAGGAGGAATATCAGGGATTAATTGTGTATGGCTGTGCGGCACATACACTGAATTTGCTTGAACAGGCACTCACACCGGCTGCTATAGTGAAGTAGATCGTTGAAGTGCAAAAATATTTCAAGAACCGTCATGCCCCTGGTGCATGGCTGAAAGAGTATCCACTTTCAGTAAAGTCTCAGCTACCTGGTGACACCAGATGGAATAGTTAGCTGACATGTATTGATACATTTCTTCGCATCGACAAGCCTATATCAATATTGCAGAAGAGCATGAACAAGAAATTGAACCAAGAATTAGTCACCTAGTCAATGATTTCAACCTTTACTGGCAAACTAAAGACTTGATATCAAGTCTTCGACCAGTTGCTGCAGCTCTAGATAGATTGCAAAGCGACAAAGCGAGTTTAACAGATACTTGTCATGAATAGTTTTCACTTTTGATTACAGAGAGTTTGCAACCACATCGAGCAATCATTCAACAGATACTAATAAAAGTATAATAAAAATAACTGATAGAAATCAAAGAACTGCAAAAAGAAATCTGTTAAGAGCCTAAGCTGTTCAATAATTAATATGATTAGGAGTAATTTTGTGTTAATAAGCTAGTTAAGTTAAGGTAACCTAGAATTTCAAATACTGTGAAGCAAGTTCTAAAGAATTAGTTTTTTTTAATTTAATGTAAGTGGCAAATTGATATTAATTTGTTTGTTAATATTTCTAACATCAAATTTAACTTATAAAGTTTATGTTGTAAACGATATAATACATTTACAAGCATAATATATTTATATTCCAGTCTTGGTGTTTTAGACGGTTTTTTCCAGTTTTTGCCAGTTCTTGACATGGTTTTTACTGGTTTTTGCCAGTGTCCTGGCAAAACAAATTTTTGCCATGGCAAAAACCCAACCCTGATATATATATATATATATATATATATATAGATATATTATATATATATATATATGATCTTTATTCACCAAAATACATATATATATATATATATGATCTTTATTCACCAAAATACATGGCAGTATAAACAGAACAAGAAATGAAAAAATAATGAACCAACAGAATAACAGAAACTCCGGATTAACCAGTTTCCAGTTTCAGTTTCCTCACTGTAGAGCGATGTCAGTGACCGGAACGCCCAGGATTTGAAACCCGCACATACTGATTACTATTATTTTAAAGTTTTTTAATGCTGTCCATTTCACTTTAACTACTGATTGAGTCTTCATCTAATGTAAGACTTAAATCTCTTAATTGATCTAAACACAATGACTTGTGTTCAATTGAGTATTTATTTTCTATTATTTCTATGATTTGTTTAGTTTTTGTTATTGCCCAAATTTGTACATAATTAGCAAGGGTAGAGATCTGGTTTCAGGATTGGTGCGAACTCATGAAATTTCCAACTTTGTTATCATTATTGAGGGGCGATGGGATATTTTCATGAATATTACTGGGGACGATTTTAATTATGACAAGTACATTGGCCTACTAATTCAATGTTATAATGCATCACTAAGTAATAATTACATGGTAGATATATATTTATGAATTTCCATGCATTGTTTAGAACTAAAATCTCTACTCTACATAACCAAGCTAAGCTGTTTGCAAAACTATAGCAGTTATATTACATAATTTACATCTAATTCTTTATATTATCCATGAATGTTTCATTAATGTATCTGATAAAACTGACACTAAAAGAAGATGTTTCTTTAAATTGCAATATGATTTTACTAACCATTTGATCTAACTAACAATATGATTTCCCTGACCTTTTTTGATCACCGGACTGGCTTTCATTTAGGACGTTACTTCTCCTCAGCACATTTCTTTTGCAGATTGGTCTGGGTGAATTGGTCCGTAGTGATGTGTGCTGTGGGGAGATCCCTGACATCGTCCCTGGATGAGGAAACGAACGTTAAACCTTTATTAAACATTTATTAATATTATTATATTAACAGCACTATCATCAGTGATCAGTAATCATCAGTTTACCTTGACGCCTGCATATATGGCAAAATATTAATAAGGAAAATCATGCCTTGTTTTCGCTTTATAATACCATATATGCACTGATGTATGGTATTATAAAAACATAGAATGGACACATTCTAAGGGGGGGAAGGTCTATTAAAAGAGGTCATAGAAGGTAAAATGGAAGGAAAAAGAGGCAGGGACCGGCCGAGATTAGGTATGTTAGATGATTTAAAGACCCACTCATATGTGGAAATGAAGAGGAAGGCGGAAGACAGAGAAGAGTGGAGGCGTTATGTACCATGGACCTGCCAGTAGGCAGTGCACTATGAGACACAGATGTAGGTCGAATGAATATCTAAATTTACGATTAAAATGTCAATTAATAAAAACTTATTTGTGAATAATAATATATAGGCTATGCTCATTACCAAGATGAATTACTGGGCGAGGCGAACTTTATTAGGAAAGCAATTTTTTGTTGGAGGGGTGGGCCAAACGATACGTTCGCAACCCGCAGAAATTATTAGGGGGTCGTCCCGCTGCTCTCAGGAATCCTGGCCACTGAAAATTATTTAAGTAGGCCTATGCTGTATATTTTGTTGTTAATTCTATATGTTTAATTCAATTAATTTATTTAATCAGCTCGTTGGATCCAATCTGAGTTTTAAAGAAATTTGCCTGCAATATAAGATGGGTTGTGTTTTATTTTATTAGTACTTTCCGAGGTTTCACACGCATGCAATGTACATTAAGACGGGATGTTCAAGTAGACCTACAATAGTTGAATTATGTTTTTTCCTCATTGATGTGGGACTGAAGAAAAAATTTGTTCAACCATTGTGCAGCCTGTCTTGATGTATGCGCGTGAAATCAGTGAAAGTACTAATAAAATAAAACACAAAATTAACTGTTTTCAAAAAAGATGTCTCAGAAGAAATGAATCCTAACACTTCAGTTTTGGGAGCGCCTAGAAATTGAAACAGTTCTTGAAAGATTTTTAGAAAAAAAATTTATATGAAATAGTTGCGGAAAGAAGGGTGAGGTTCTTCTATAACGCATTAAGAATGTCTGACGATTCATATGCAAAGACTGCAATAAATTGGAAGCCATGCCGGGGAAGAAGAAAAAGAGGAAGATCTACAAGTACTTGGTTCAGCACGATCAACAAAGATTTGAAAACTTTGAACATTTCATGAGAAGATGCTGCGAGGGTTGATGAAGACAGAAAAGAATGGAGGAATGTTTCCGTCTCAAGTTGCCGCATTTTGTTCTCGTCAAAAGGAAAGCAACTGTTGATATGTTGGGTTTAGTCGCATATTCATCATTGGCGCGTTTCGTCGATATCCATGAGATTTAGGCCTAAATGGTGTATGCTGAGGTAGAGCGTTTTTCTATGTCCGTCCCTTCAACTTTTCATAGTGCCTCCCGTTAAATTAGAAAGCATTATTTCTGAGCGAAATCTCTAATGTTTGTGTTAACGGATTATCCGGAAGTTGATTTTCAGCATCATCACTGACTTTACTAGCTGTATCCCTTGATGATCCTATTTCCAAGAAAGGCCAATTCTATGGAGTGTTCGGAATACAGAACAATAACTTCAATACCTCATGCGTCGAATATCTTTTGAAACATAATTAATAGTCACACTCATTCGGAAGCGAATATGCTATTGAGCAAGAAACAAATTTTTTTAGGAAATGATGCGTCGCAAGAGCAGCCATGGGGCAATGCGGTTCCTTTATGAGAGATTAAAGAATATAAATTGGATGGAATATAGAAATGACGCTTTTGTATCCTTTGTGGCTTTTGAGAAGGCCTTTGACATGATTGTTTGGATAGCGATATTGACTATCTCGAAAAGAATAGTCATTGACTGGGGTGCTAGAAGACTTTTATTTTAAATTTTTTAATCAATCTAAAAGCAGTATGAGTCAAAAAGCAGTAATCAAAATACAACAAGAATACTCAAAATAAGGCTATATGGACGTTGAGTAAGACTAGGCTGTCGCATTTCGCCGATGTTGTTTAACATTTACGCTGAGGAATGGAAGAAGGTATAAACGTATGAGATAAATTGTTACAAGATATAAAATTTGCAGATGACCAAGGAATTGTAACGGAGAACGAGACTAGACTTCATTAGATAATTTATAGTCTGAATGGTACGGCATTGACATTTGTAATGAAGACTAATATCAGAAGAGAAAAAGTGATAAGAATGTCCTAGAATAGAGGTGAAGTTAATATTATCAGAAATGGTACGAGATTGGAACAGATAAGGAACTTCAAGTATTTGGGTCATACCATAACAGATGATGGAAAGTGTGAAACTGAAATATGCAGTAGGATTGCACAAGCAAAAGAGGCATTCCGTATTAGGAAAGAAATTTTAACAAAAAGTCTTATAAAAGACACATAGATTAAGATAGTGAAACCCTTGGTAAAGACCACGCTATTAAATGGATGTGAAATATGGATCTTAAGGAACGGAGACATCAGGAAACTAGAAGCATTGGTTATGTGGATATGGAGAACAATGGAAAGGATTATCTGAACTCAAAAGGTTACAAATGATAAAGTTCTGCAGAGAGCAAGTACAGGTGGAAAGTTGATAAATGTAATACGAAATAGGAAGAAAAGTTCTAATTACGAGGGGAAAATCTAAAAAAAGGTCATAAAAGACAGAATGGAAGTAAATAGAGGCAGAGGCAGGCCAGGATTTGGAATGTTGAATGATATACAGATTCAATCATATGTGGAGATGAAGAGGAAAGATGAAGACAGAGAAGAGTGGAGGCGTTAGGTTCCTTGGAACTGCCAGTTGGTAGCGGACTAAGAGGGAGAGAGAGTGAGATATATTGAGAGTGAAATAGAGATAACGAGATAGAGAGAGAGAGAAAGAGAGAGAGAGATCTTCAGGTTCCCTCTCTCTCTCTAAGCGCCCTGCTTTACTGGCAGGTTCATGGTGTTTAACACCTCCACTCTTCTCTGTCTTCTGTTTTCCTCTTCATTTCCACATATGCGAGAGAGAGTGAAAAAGATATAGAGTGAGATAGAAATAACGAGAGTTATATATATATATATATATATATATATATATATATATATATATATATATATATATCTTCAGGATCTCTCTCTCTCTCTCTCTCTGCGCCCTGCCTACTGGCAGGTCCATGGTGTTGAACGCCTCCACTCTTCTCTGTCTTCTGTTTTCCTCTTCATTTCCACATATGCGTGGGTCTTTAATCCATCTAACATACATAATCTCGGCCAACCCCTGCCTCTTGTTCCTTCAATTCCACCTCTACTAATTTGACCTTACCTCTAGGATGTGTCCCATCAAACTCTTCTTCCTATTTATTAATATATTTTTCAGTTCTCATTCTGTACCAACTTTCTCCAGAAGTGCCTCATTTGTAACCTTTTGAGTCCAGCTAATCATCTCCTTTCTTCCCCAAATCCACATTACCAATGTATCCAGCTTCCGTATATATCTTCTTTCGTAAGATCCATGTTTCACATTCATACAATAGCGCGGTCCAAACCAAAATTTTCACTATATTTATCCTCTGGATAATCAATGAATATTTTCTTTACACAATTCATACTCCTTTTTGATACACTTCATTAGTATACTTAGCTGTTTACGTCGCCCGTTGGACTAAAAAGTACTCCTTTGTAAAACATAAATTCGTAGAATGTCTCGGTGGCTCAATTGTATAATCGCGTTATAAAATATCATAAAAAATTAAAGAGCTCTTCCTGAGGTACTGGGATCAACTCCTAGTAGAGATGATCAAAGAGTAAAATATCGGACATTCACTTTTCAGGAAAAACGTGTGCAACTGGTGTCTAGATAAGAAGCCCTTTAGGCTTCTGACCTTGATATTTTACCTCTGTTTAAAAGTAATATCTTACTTTATTTTTATATTTAGAGGATTTTTGTGTAGCTATGGTGATGTCTCGTTAGTCGATGACTAAAGCTGTTAATAAACTCACTAACTTGTAGGTCTCACACAATCTATATCCGGCACAATTGATCATCCGTCCGGAATTTTGTTTTGTTGCAGCCAATTTTCTTTAATAATGTGAATTTTTGGGAGGGAGCTAAAATGTTTAGACTGCTGAAGCATTAAGGCAACAGTTAGTAAATTACCGCGCCGAAATGATACGCCTGGCCAGCCGCAAGAGAAAATCAATCGATCTTTTCTTGAATTTCAAATAGACTATAGGCATGCATACAGGCCGAGAGGGATCATTTAGCTTCTACTGAATATATGAATCGACCTTATATAATTAAACAGTCCTTTTAATAAAGGTCATTAATTACTTTAAAAGGAATTATTGACTTTACAAAAGAACCTTGATTTTAGCACTGTTTTCTTAAATACGCTGCAATTTTGATACTACAGAGTGTTTTCAATAAATTTGCAGGATATATAAATAAATTCTACCACTAGAAGCTTTGATAATTTTGTTTAAATGCTTCGAGTTTTTTTAAAGTGATTTAGATTTCGCAAGGGAAGAATTTTTGTCCCAGTCTGTAGACGAAAATGAGATTATAATCTTACAGATTAACTGTTAGGAATGTTACTGCGATTGATTTATGTAACTGCTATTTGATTTGTTGCTTTCGTTAAAGATCTATAGTTCATAGTGTTGTCTGCTAGTGGTTGAGGGTGCCATTATCATATAAGTCACCCTATCTCGTGCAAACCTCTGATAGTGGAAAAGTGTACACTGTAGGCCTAGTGAGCGGTCTTCTTTGTAGGGAGTGTTTCAGTTGGCTGATCACTTGTTTCTCGCTTCCAGTCCAATAGGTGACCTCCAGTCCACACTTTCATGGATGCAGTTAGGTCTCATTTGTACAAGTTATTTATAACTGGCTACACAAGTAGTGTAACCAGCTTCTATTGTTAGCGCCCGCCTGTATGATGACCTGCTTAGTCCTGGGCTCTTTTTAATTTTATCCATGAAGCTCTCCACATGATCAATAGAAACTTGTAAAACTGTGAAAGTTGTAGTAGTAACAGTAGCAGTAGCAGTAGAGTATCAGTAACAGTAGCAGTAGCAGTAATACTAATAATACCAGTAGAAAGGCCTAGCTACCTGTTGTTACTCGGTCTTCTAAATTAATTACTCTGGTGAGACCTAGATTACCTTCACGCTCTAAGCTATCTAATCGTTCTTTCCGACATGCTGCACGGCAGAGCTAGAATTCTCTTCCATCCAGTAAGTTTTCGTTTGAATCACATTGGCCTTTGTTTTCATATGAGCAGTTCCATAAGTAGCTATGGAACCTACCATTCCCATCTCTATTATCCATCCAGTGTCCATGAGTTTTGACCAGCGTCTAAACCTCCTTTTCTTTAGATAACTTTATAATTAGACTGACTTTCTGAATATTGGAATTTGAAAAATTCTTGGCCCTTACATTTGCTCGATGGCTTTGATTGTGAGCGATGTTGTCATTGATGTAAGTATAGCACTCTAATAGGTCTTATGCTATGTTACGTTATTTTGAGGCAGCTTGTTTTGCGACGTGTAGTTTACGGTAAACTATTCATTTTCTTTATTTATATTTTTTCAGTGTCTCGTACGTAAAACGGAAGATTCAGAAAACATATAAAATAAAATTATATGCACATACCTGTTATGATTGACATTCATATTGTTTCGTGCTTTTTCGTTTGTTTATTTTGACGTCAATGTTTTTGTTATTGTCGGAGCAATTCAGCTATAAAATAAAGAATGCGAATAATAATAACACACGTTATAGTGAAATGATTAACTACGTTGATATCTATCACTTTTAATACCACATGTTAAATCCGTTAGGAAATTTTGTCTATTTTCCTTGAAGCCAGTCCAGTGAATGTCCAAGATTTTACTCTCAGATCAGCGAAGCTGGGATTCCAACCGGCGAGGGTCTCAATAGCGCAATGGTTAGAGGTGTAGTTAACGTCATAAAGTTTTATATGACAGATCCTGAGGTTAATTGAACCCTCGTGGGTTCGAATCCCAAAGGCGCCGATCTGAGAGTAAACTCTCGGACATTCACAGGACTGGCTACACGGAGAATGGACAAAATGCCTAACGGATTTAACATGCGGTATTAAAAGTGATAGATATCAACATAGTTGATCATTTCACTATAATGTGTGTTAGGTTTGTGTTATGTTATGGGTTCAATTCACCTTAGGGTCTGTCTTTTAAAACTTCATGACTTTATCTGCACCTCTAACCATTGCGCTATTGAGACATTCGTATATTGAGAATAGCTATTCTTGGTGGTCAAAGTGGGGTGGGTACAAATATACAATAGCTCTCATTTTTCTTTTTTTTCTTTTTCCGCTGAAAGGGGTCCATATTAGATACCAGATGATGCGTAAAAAATATTACAAGGCGAAAAAAAAATTCTGATCAATCCGCTGGCCCAAAATTAAACTTTAACCACTATTTATAGCTAATATTACTTAGGTCAAATTCGATCGTGAAATTCGGACCATATCTCAGGGAGGGTCGTTGCCAAGTTTTGGTTATTGGGGGTTTGTCAAAAATGCGGACGGATACTGAAACCGTTGGTGTCCGTCGGGGTGGGGCAGACACTTGACCCAAGCTGAATTCATTATTTCGGTCCATCAAACCCTATACACAGTGACTTATAAATTGCCTAATGAATTCATACTGCCTAACTTGTGATATAATTTCTTAAATAAATGAAAAACTAAATAGTAGTGCATATTGGACTCAATCATCCAGGTAAATAATTATATTTGTTTCTTCTATAATAAAAAAGGTCAGTTCCTTGCACTGGCTCAAAGTACTCTGTATAAGGCAGGGTATATCTCTGATATAGAAGTTCATCATTACGCCTAATCATACTGCGGTAATGACACCTGGTTATAACACTAGTACACGTGACACTTATTAACAAGTGAGATAGCCTACCTCCTGCATTCATCTACTAGGTCCTCTAAGTTAATTACTTCAGAGAGACCATGCATTCATTTTCGTTGCAAGCTGTCCAGGCTCTGCTTCCAGCAATCTGCTCCACAGACCTGGCATTCTCTTCGGCCCGCTTGCGCGCTCCCCCTCATCTTTTCTAGATCAGCATTTTAGTCTTTATAATCAGTTTCATATGCGGTTAAAAGCTTTCTCCCTGATCTATCATATCCAATGTGCGTGAAATGATACTAACACGTAAACCTAAATTCCGCTAGCACACTTCCTTGGACTGAGTAACTGAATTAGTTTTTTATTATTTATTGACCATCCATATTTTGCTCATCGGGTTTGATTTGATTCCATATTGCCAAATATTATAATGGACAACAGCAGCATAGCAATTGTATTGTTGTTTTTATGAATTAGTGACAAAAGAGTGAATATATATGTCAAATTAATGGTTGGGAACTTATCAGAATCCCACCCCCAATTCATTTTCTTTGGTGATGGCCAAATTAGCTGATAACCACTTCATAAGAACTAATACCTCATTCCACTTCCTTAAGGAGTTATCCATTTTGTATAATTAAATTTAAATTATTAATTTGATTTCCCCACAATAATATATCTTCTATATCAACCCCCCTCCATTGATAACGATCAATGGAGGGGGGTTAGCCACTGATCTACACTGTGTTTTTATAACTTATACCCCATATTATTTTTGCAATAAAGTCGTAAGGAATTGTTCGACGTTTATGAAATTTACAGAACTTGACCAGCAGCCAATTCTACGATACATATTGCAATATTGTTTTAATACTTTTAATTACGTGAAAGTTATAGTTTTGAGAATAGGAGTGGGGTCAGATAAGAATTACCAGTACAGGATTACGGCATGTTACATGCAGCGTAAAGTTACCTCTATAGAAATAATAGCAAACACGTAACGTAACATTTGTGCTAATGCTATTTTGAAAAACAACCATCTTATCAAAAGGAATTAAATTGAGTGCTTATATGTTCTTAATTGCCAAAGTTATTGAACTTTTAATATATGCATTGCAGTAGCTGCGCTCTCATCATGTAACGGCAACTGAGCTCTCGCCTAGCACACGTAGGCCAATAATGACCAAATGCATGCATTAAAAGTTCAGTAACTTTGTCAATTAAGAACATATCAGCACGTATTTTACGTCGTTTTGAAAAGAAAAGATTGCTATTCAAAATAGCATTAGCAGAAATTATATGTTACGTGTTAGCTATTATTTTTATAGAGATAATTTACGCTGCAAACAACAAACCCG
Organism: Enchytraeus crypticus; assembly: GCA_905160935.1. Lineage (NCBI taxonomy): Eukaryota > Metazoa > Annelida > Clitellata > Enchytraeida > Enchytraeidae > Enchytraeus > Enchytraeus crypticus. The sequence continues at coordinate 425,083 of CAJHZI010000533.1, read as the reverse complement.
TAATCCTCTACTGGAAATTTCTTATCTGATCCCACGCCTAATAGCAAAACTATAACTTTCACGTTATTCAAGATATTCAAACGAAATTTTTCTATGTTGGGAAGAATTGGCTACTGGTCAAGTACTGAAAATTTAAAGAATAGGCCTATCAGTCTACTCCTTTTGACTTTATTGTAAAAATAATTAGGAGTATCAGTTATAAAAAACAGTGTATATTGAATCAAACTCTATCATCTTACAGTTTTGTTCCCTATATACTACAATATCTCAGGAGCTCACGAATTTTCGTTAATTAGTTATTTCATACTTTTTTGACTTATAAACTGTAGGCTCTATTGGCGCTTTTAACTTTTAATAAAGTTTCAGACATAGATATCAACTTAGCTAAAAATAGAAATATAGGCTATCCTAGACACATTCGAAAAAATGTAAAATTTTATTTCTTCTACTAAAAGGATAAAATTAATACTTTTCACCTTAGAATTAATTTTTCTATTTTGTTACTATTAATATTAAGTTTTTTTCTCTTCAAAAGGTGAAGAAAAAGATAGTGTTAGCCAAAACTAATTTTGGACTCATTCTCCCCTTTGTTACGCCAAAGCGAAGTTGTGCCACTTTTGTCTCTAGTAGCCTCAATAACGCAATAACGCAGCAGATAGAACGAGCGGTCTGAGAATATATATATGTGTATATATATATATATATATATATATATATATATATATATATATATATATATATATATATATATATACAGGTTGGTCCAGAATAAATGAAACTATTTTGAAGGCTAATGGCTTCGACATTTTGTATCGAAACTTCTTACGTGATACAATAAATGAAAGACAAATGTCTTTTGTATTAACTTGCTAAATACCTATGAGATACTATTTCACGTGTTTGATAAATTTTCATTAGTCGCCGATATGTAATTTTCATGCTTTTCATGTAATATGATCGCCTGCATGAAAGTAAACCTGCCGGAGTTTATTGAACCGTAGAACTGGCCACCTAACAACCCCCCTGATTTGAAACCGATTTACTAACCGATCGTTTACTATTGTCTTCAGCAATTAGTCTATCGTGAAAAAATTCACGACATTGAACATTGAAACCAGTCACTGTCCTCCGTTGGGCTGAAATCAGTCAAACACTCGTTGACTCGGCAATTGATCAGTGGTCCCAGCGGGTTATTGCAGTTTTTTCGGGCACATGGTGGACACATTGAACATTTGTTTGATTAATTCTCGATTCATTTAGGTCAATGTATGAATCTTTACTACACCACCAAAAAGTGCTAGCAAGGTACATACAATAAATAAACAAAGAAATAGCAACAGTGCATTATAACAAATACAGATGCATTGAAAATAAAACAAAATAAAATAAAAATATACACATGTATAGCATAGATTATCTACTTAATGCATGGCTAGATTGACCTTTCGCATTATTTATGCATATATTTCTTAAAATTAAATTTTGACTTTTACAAGCCTTCATTATCAAATTACATTTATGTTTAATGTATCTCTTTGATGCTCTTCACTCCACACATATTCATACATAATGTAATAGTATCTTTTTCCCTAACGTTAAATATCTTGCATATTGCTCTAATTAAAGTAAAGTCAAGGCTATTTAAATGAGACGCTGTGAGATAAAGCGCCCCAATGGCATAAGTTAAAATTGGAATAGCAATTATTTCTAATAGAAGCACTGTAACATTAACATTAGACAAGTGACCTAGTTTAGAATACAAAGTATTAAATGCAGAGTAAAATTTACATTTCACATCTGAAAATGAAACTTTAACTTTTTTCCCAGCTACAATGGTCACACCCAGATATTTGGTTTCTTTAACCCCGAGTATGCTCTTATTATTAGCCGTTACGCTAGGTCCCGTATTCCAGTATCTTTTTCCAAATCTAATACAGTACGACTTATTTGTATATAATTCAAGACCTACATCATTAAGACTTTTACAACATATATTAATCATAGTTTGTAAGTCGCTTTTCGAAGGCGAAATTAATATTAGATCGTCGGCATACCTAAAACAGCCATAGCATATATTGTTCATTCGACAACCATAGGCCTATTTAGACAATTTCGTCAAAATATTGTCGACATACATGTATACTGAGAATAACACAGGCGATAGAACTCCTCCTTGACACCAAAAGTAATTTTAAAATCATTTGAGTTGCATTTTCCTCATCGTATTGTGGAACTCAATTTAGAATGCCAATCAGATAGTACTTTAACTTAGCATACTGGAACTGAGCATTGTAAAAGCTTATAAAATAGACAATCATGATTAAGCAATGCGCTCTTTGAAATAGTTAAGGCCCAATGCATAATCTTGAATTCTTGATGTTTAGATTTTGAGATTTCCTGCAATTTCATGGAAAATTACATATCGGCGACTAATGATAATTTCTCAAACATTCGTAATATCATCTATTAGATATTTAGAAATTTCACTGAAAAGAAAATTGTCTTTAATTTAATGTATGCAGCAAGACGTTTGGATAAAAATTTTAAAAGTTGTTAGCCGTCAAATTAGCCTCATTTATTCCGGACCAACCTGCATATATACATGTATACATGTGTGTATATATATATATATATATATATATTAGATATATATATATATATTATATATATATATATATATATATAGATATATATAATATATATATATATAGATATATATATATATATATATATATATATATATATAGATAACTTATACATATATATATATATATATATATAGAAACTATACATATATATATATATATATATATATATATACATACATGTATATATGTATATATATTATATAAATATATATATATATATATATATATATATATATATATGTACAGGGTGAGTAAAAAAAATGATAACACCTGCAAAAAGATTGAATATCTCAGGCTATTGTTAATATTTTACAATAAAACTTTTACCAATTACTAAAGGACTAATTTTTGATGGGGTGGCCAATTTTCATCCATTTTGGCACATAGACAGGCCAGTTATGCAAGTTTCAGCAGAGCAACCCCCCTATTTTTACCTAAAAATTGCGTAAAGCACCACCTGCAGTTCTGTCTTGTTTTTAGTCTTCGGCTGGTGCTTCTGATAGAGATGCAGCATGGTTCCACAGACATAGTGATCCAGAGGATTTAGATCCGGAGAGTTTGGAGGCCATTTATTCTTCTTGATGTAATCCGGGTTTCTCTCGCTGATCCTTTCCTGTGCATGACGAGATGCATCAGCCGGAGCACCATTCTGCTGAAAGATGAAACCATTTGGTAGAAGAGCATGGCAATCATCAAACAGCTCCGGAAGCAAAGTACTGACGTAATACTGAGAGTTCAACCTTACCTTCTCGTCAATGAAGTGCAATCTGCCCTTACCTTTGTAGCAAACGCCATTTTAAGGTAAAAATGAGGGGTTGCTCTGATGGAACTTGCATAACTGGACAATCTATGAACCAAAATGGATGAAAATTGGCCACCCACCAGAAATTAGTCCCTTATTAATTGGTAAAAGTTTAATTTACAAATATTAACAATAGCCTGAGATATTCAAACTTTTTGCAGGTGCTATCATTTTTTTACTCACCCTGTATATATACATGTATATATATATATATATATATATATATATATATATATATATATATACATATATATATATAGTGCATAAATTATATTCATTAATTTGAGCGACATTTGTAATAAACTAGCCACTACAGAACGTTTTTCAGCCCATTACCCAGTGGAAATCTGTGCCATCTTTTTCCATTGCATTGTGTTTGGAACACATCAGTGTGTGAAGAACATCAGACTAAGAAAGAAGTATTGCTACACAATCTATTAATAAGAAATCTCCTTTGTTTGGATCACTAGATCATAATAGATAGTAAACCATTACGACAGGAAGTCCATTCTCAAAATTTAAACAAAAGACCTGCAATTTGTTTACTGTACTATGTTAGTTAAGCCGGTTAAACGTAAGCCCTATACTCAAAGTAATAATGTTACTAGATCAGTGTGTGTCTAAGAGCTTATCCATAAGAAATGTTTACTTAATAATCATCTCATAGGCCTACTTATTGACAGACAAAACGTGACTTAAACGAAATTGGACTTTCGCTTTGAATACGCTTGTTGCATTAAACCAGTATAAATTCGTACGATTCCGTAAACTAGTATAGATTAAACGTAGCACCAGTTTAGGGATTTTCACAGAATATAAATATAACCATAAATATCCATATTAGAGATAAAGTTGAGCTCGGTGTTCAAAGGAAAACTCTAATTCGTTAGGGATTCGTGTAAAAATAGATATCGTTGGTTGTAAATGCTATAATATACGTAGGTTGCCTATATTAAAGTAGAAAGACGTTATATTAAATTCAAGTAAAAGTCAGTCAAAGGCTATAGGAGGTTATGAACGGTTTTACCTAGATTTGTGCATATTTCGAAAAGGTTAGCAGAATTGTTAGGAAACAAAGATGATTGGTGACGATAATTGAAGCGAGAGAACGACTTTATCACTGTGGTATATTTTCGCGCTAAATCATACAATAGGTTTAATTAGAAAAGAGCACAAACTAGGTGGTGGTATAAGAAAATATTCAGGATGGTAACATAGTTGAAATAAAACGTAATTTAGGCCGCACCTTCAATCAATGGAATGGGGTTTAATTAGAAAAGAGCACAAACTAGGTGGTGGTATAGGGAAATACCCAGGATGGTAGCATAGTTGAAATATAACGGAATTTAGGCCACACCTTTAACCAATGGAATGGGGTGATACAAATCGAGGGTTTAATAAGACGTTACGTGATTGGCCTCGTAGTTATCCCATGTTAAAATTTAGTATAAAAAGCCGTGTTTCTCCATGCAAAATTGCCTGGGTTACTTCGTGGTTACCGTGGTCCAGACGCAGTTGATTGTGACTGGAGCCACTTATCACGAAGAAATAATATTCACACGCAGTTAATGTGATTGAATATTATTACTGACCGCTTTTAAGCACAATTTGTTGTATGGAGAAGTAGAGTAGTTGTTATAAAGCTTTAAAACACGACTAAGAGTGTCGAGAAGTGATCGGCGGCCTTACGACTTTAAAACACAGTCGCATTGATTGTGCCGAGAAGTTGTAAAGCGGGAAGGGTCCCATTGTGTAAAGGTTTGTGTTTTAAAACAGGCAGTGTTACAGAAGGGGGGTTGTGCTGGGGAACCCAGTGGATAGGGCGCCCCAGCGCTATTAGTAGGGGTGTCGTATTTTTGTGACGGGCGCCCAACTTCTGGTCCGTGACTTGCTATCAGTTGCCGGTCGGAAGGTAGCGCCAATCTGAGCACTATACAGACACGACAGCATTCTTGCTGTGAAATTTGGCAGGGTGGGATATCAAAAAGCACCCCTTATAGAGTGATATATATATATATATATATATATATATATATATATATATATATATTTATGTAGTCATAGATATATATATGTAGTTATAGCAGGGGTGTAATTTAGAGCTAGCAGTACTTTCACCAAATTAAGCATTAGGGTAGGGAGAAATGAGTACATTATTGCCCAATAGGCGGGTTTTGGTCCCGATATTGGATGACCCAGGATTCCAAGAGTTGCAGGCAGGTTTCGTCTCGCTAATATTGTTGAATTATGACTCCAAGAGTTGCAGGCGGATTTTATCTCGATGATATTGGTTGAATTTGGACTCCAAGAGTTGCAGGCGGGTTTGGTCTCGCCATTAAGGTGAATAGAATCTCATTATATACTAAATAGGTTTAGATAGGGAAACAAATAGGGAAAATTAAGATCACTTACTTATTATTAGCATTTACAAGTGTGGTCTAAGACCACGCTCCACGCTCATTAACAGTAGGGTTAGGTTAGACTTGTATTTTTCGTTGACAAATTCCAATCACCATATTCAATTTCCAATCATTACTAATCAACTAATCAAATAAATTCTACGCCTTTACACTTTACAACAAATTAGTGGAGATGGCCGAACAAAACACAGATAGAAGGCCAGTGTCCCAAACCTCCTCGATGTCGAACGCGTGACTTACCCCCGATTCGGGTCGTGACGCCTGGCACGAGACCTGAATTCCCACGAACCCACCAATAGGGCAGAGGCCATGGTCTAGGCGGGAGACAAAAGCATCCCCATGTTTAGTCGTGATGATCTCGGCGCAGTAGTAAAAAGCGGACATTCACAATTGGCCGAGTTCCTAGGCCTTTTAATAAACAGGAACACACAAGCCACTGACCCAAATATCCAAAGGGCATACTACCACAGCGCGCCGGGGGTCCCCATTAGCTGAGTGGGTGGATGGGGAGGCCCTAACCAACAAAAACATTTAATGTTGGAGGGAGCTGAGCAATACCGGCGTCCATGACCAAGCTATGACCACAAAGATATGGGAAGTGTGCACGCACAAGCCGAGCGTTTCGCGACAGAGACAGTGCGTGTTATACTATGTTAAGCTATTTGCAATAGTCACAAATATACATAACTATGGGCCTAACAAAAATTCTTCTTTATTTATCTATATTTTAGGTATCTGTATCTTTACTTATCAGCAAGTATATTTTAGCTTAAAAGTGCCAACGTGATTGCATTTAGTCTATTGATTAACTCATGCTTCTGTATTATACTATTTGTAGCCTATTATATATTACTTGTATTATCGTGCTTGTTTCGTGCAAATTGTACTATTTTTACTTTGCAGTTTAGCATGATTAGCTCAAGAAAACAGATAAGAGCATAATAAATGTTTGATAAGGGCAATAGTATACATGTATGCCGTCTACACAAAAGTGATTTCTATATAGTGACTCCTACAGGTATAAAGCAATGCTTCAAAGAGCAAGCAACTTTTACCATTATGTTCGAAAAAATAAATAAATCAGAATATAAACTGAATTAAAGTCGTTATACCACCTCTGCTGAAATTCATACTGCTGAAATTAAAATACGTTGGTAGATAATAACGCATTCTATATGAAAGAAAACTATGAAAGAAATTCCCCTACTAGACTAAATGGTCATTACCAGATAAAACATATCTTAGTCACTTCCAAGAAACTCGCAACAATTGGCATATGATACCGAATCATTAGATTCATTTAATTCCAAAAATAGAAGTATTTATGGTTGCATTTCAGGTGAAGAATATCGAAATATCGAAAATAAAACGCAGAAACGGAGTAATAACATAAGGAGCAAACATTCTCGTCTTATGATGTCCGATTCTGTAAGCGGTTCAACAAAGAATTCGCGCAATGAATATCTTGGAGCTTGAATCGAGAAAGATAGCGCACAACATTTCTTCAAATTATTCCAACAATAATCGGTCTAGAATTGAGGTTATGTTAATTAATGCAGTTGCTGAAAAAATCGGTGAAGTCAGGCGTAGGAAGATAAGACAACCTAAATTTAAGCAAAGAAATTCTGATTTTTCGAATTATATTTGCGATGGAGTCAAACCATTTAGTAACCACTTTACAAGTGTATCTGACACTGAATTAAGATACGACAGATATAAATCTGAGACAAGAAATGAATCATTTTCTAAATATATCAGTCGTTTGTCGAAAGAACGCGTTCATTTACAAAAGGAAAATAGCTTTCTTGGAAAAATAAACCATGAAGGGCACCTGCAACTTGGACCAAAGCCTACTTTAAAATCTTTAAATAGAACAAGTAATTCTAATTCATTCTATATTGATTACTTAGATAGGATATCCGACCAAGATGCAGGTCATATCTTAGAGGAATTATCTGGTAAACATACACTACATTTTAAGGCAAAGTTGGAGAATAACCCTTCTTCCTATATAGAGCAAACGCATAGAAGGAAACTCAATAGTAAGAAGTACATTGAAGATGCGATAAAATCCATAAAATCAAACACAAGATCATCATCATCATCATCATCTTCCCTTAAATCCCAGTTTAACCACAGTTTAACAAGCAGACTGTATAACACCAAAATAAAACCTCATAGTCGTGATGATATTGTCGCTTCAGAAAGATTTGACGCATTGAAAAACAGGCATGCTGAAATGTTAGAAGAAAAGTATGACCCAAAATTAGAAAGGCAATTGTTTAAAATAATTTTTAGAGAAGGAGAATTATTAAAAATAAGTCCAAAAGAAAATGCACGATCAGAGAATTGTAACTTTACGCATAAATGCAAAACAAATTCGGAATATAAATGTTGTTCAAGCCGTAGACAAAAATTGCATTCACCACAAGCGAATTATGAAAGCAAATTTTACAAAGGAAAAGCTCGAGATGAAGGAAAACAAAGGTGTAAAAGTAATTGTTCAGGAAACACTGTGTTTAACACTGACTGTCAGTTTACACTAAATAATAACAATTCGTGGCACAGGAATGGATATAGAACTGGAACTGAAGCGATATCTAATTCAAAGAGGAGCAGTACTTATCGGCGTGGAAGGTACCCATCGAGAGATGCTCTGAGGACTAATGATGGATATAGATATGTCAGAAATGAAACAGTTCATAGTCACCAAGTGCATTCAGTTGAATGTAGGAGAGAAAGCGATAATTGTCACATTCTCAATTCAGACTATTGTGAAGGGAGATATACCAGGAATTTACCAGGAAAATCTCACTGTAAAAAATCTAAATTCCATTTAAACCGGACTACTATGTTTAAGAAAATTGTTGATGTGAACCGAATTAAAATTTTACCAGATCTTAATACTAGCCAATCAAGAATTAATGCTAGGCTTGCGGTGAATCAGCACCGAAACAGTTCAGAATATTTGAAAAGGCCTATAGTTTACGCGCCAAAAAACTCTGAAGAAGAATCGTGTTTTAAAATGACCGCCGCTTATCCCATTTTACACGATAATCCAGCGAAACAAATATCGCTTAAAAATAATTCAGAAGTGAAACGAATTAGCACATGCATCAATAGAACAAAGAAAGACGATTCCGACGGTAGAGGAGAAACTCCTTATAGAAAGATGAGACACCAATTTTTGCATGACATGGATAGCAATACATCTGTCGCTACAATTAACAGACTTACTAAAGGAACAATTAAAAAATTTGACGCGAGAAGGCAGACAAGTAGAGGAGACAAAAATATTTTTAATGAAAAAGTTCAAAATGTGCAAGCGAAATTAAGGAAACCGTTGAAGGAACGTAATCCAATTTCGGCAACACGGGTAGCATTGAATTCTCAATACAAAACTTGTACAGAAGCTGAAGTTGCAAATGAAAGTAAATTATTAGGCGCTTCAAATCATAATTCGCAATTACATGCATATGCCTCTATAGAATCAAAGTTTGAATCAAGCGGAAATGTCGGAAGGGGACATACTGCAGAAAAAAATAACAACAAACAAATTCATCAAAAGATTCCAGGAAAACATATAAATGGTAAAGACGATTTTTATTGCAAGAATCTGTCTACTAATGCTCGAGTACATCTAAATAGGTTAAATCAACCCTGTATGATCAAATTGATAAAAGGAAATGAAGATCAGGATGAAATAATACCCAATATTTGTTCATGTTCCACGTCCAATAAAAAGCATGCAAATCGTTCTGACAAAACACGAAAATATTCACAAATAACCGAACCTAATAGTATATCAATTTTTAAAAGGAGATCAGCAAATATTTTAGAATTAGCCAGCAATGATACTGTGCAGACTCAATCTCTATTTAATAAAGAAATATATCCGCAAATTATTAATAGAAGAAATCAGTTCGGAACAGCTACGATAACTTCAAATATTCTAGAAGCAGATAAGATTGCAAAACAAAATTCACTTTTGAAATCAGATAACTGTTATGCCATATTTAAAAAAGGTAAGCGTACAGAATTTAACAGATATAAGCAGCTAAATAGGCATACAGCGAATATAATTTCAAAAATAGTTGAAAAGGATAGGCCTAATACATCTTTTAGAAGTTATCATAGAGATAGGTTAAATGTAACGCGAAACGCAGGAGATCAAATTGAATCGACGCTTTTGAAGCTCTATAAACAGGAAAAAAGGCTATCAATTGAATCGAAAAACAATTCAACGAAAATTACTGCCGTTAGGAACAGACAGGCATCCGACTTTGACGAATCAGGCATTGACCAATTAATAAAGACCACCGGAGAGCATGCTCAACGTTTGCTTCAATTTGGCATTTGTCCAACATCGGGTCAAACAATTCCAATAATAAAGGGCAAATTGAAAAGAAAACTAAAAATTATGGCAAATGATAAAAGACTAAACTCTAAAATAGAAGTATCAAGAATTCGGATATTAACTAGGAAAAGAAATAGCTACAACAACAATAATAAAGATAAAAACAACAGCAACATAGATGGTAATGGAGAGCCACCAGCAGAAGAGCCGCCAGCAGAAGAGCAACCAGTGGAAGATCCACCAGCAGAAGAGACACCCGCAGAAAATCCACCAGCAGAAGAGACACCGGCCGAAGAGACACCGGCAGTTGATCCACCAGCAGAAGAGACACCGGCAGAAGAGCAACCAGCAGAAGAGATACCGGCAGAAGAGACACCGGCAGAAGATCCACCAGCAGAAGAGACACCGGCTGAAGACACACCGGCAGAGGTTCCACCAGCAGAAGAGACTCCGGCAGAAGAGCCACCAGCAGAAGAGACACCTGCAGAAGAGACACCGGCAGAAGAGACACCAGCAAAAGAGACACCGGTAGATGATCCACCAGCAGAAGAGACACCGGCAGAAGAGCCACCAGCAGAAGAGACACCGGCAGAAGAGCAACCAGCAGAAGAGACACCGGCAGAAGAGCCACCAGCTGATGATCCACCAGTACAAGAGACACCAGCAGAAGATACACCAGCAGACGAACCAACGGCAGAAGAGCCACCAGCAGAAAAACAACCGGCAGAAGAGCCAACTGCAGAAATTCAGCCCGCAAATGATCCGCCGGCAGATGTTCCACAGGTAGAAAAACCAGCAAAGGGGAATGAGAATAAACCACATGCGAAGAAACCTAATGATGAAAAAATTACAAGGAATAATGATCCTACAAAGAAGCCGGCTGCGAAGAAGCCGGCTGCGAATAAGCTGGCTGCGAAGAAACCGGCTGCGAAGAAGCCGGCAGCTAAGAAGCCTGCTGCGAAGAAACCGGCTGCGAAAAAGCCAGCTGCGAAGAAACCGGCTGCGAAGAAGACGGCTGCGAAGAAGCCGGCTGCGAAGAAACCGGCAGCTAAGAAACCTGCTGCGAAGAAACCGGCTGCGAAAAAGCCAGCTGCGAAGAAACCGGCTGCGAAGAAGACGGCTGCGAAGAAGCCGGCTGCGAAGAAACCGGCAGCTAAGAAGCCGGCTGCCAAGAAACCGGCTGCCAAGAAACCGGCTGCGAAGAAACCGGCTGCTAAGAAACCGGCTGCGAAGAAAGCGACAGCTAAGAAGCCGGCTGCGAAGAAGCCGGCAGCTAAGAAACCGGCTGCGAAGAAAGCGGCAGCTAAGAAGCCGGCTGCGAAGAAACCGGCTGCGAAGAAGCCGGCAGCTAAGAAGCCTGCTGCGAAGAAACCGGCTGCGAAAAAGCCGGCTGCGAAGAAACCGGCAGCTAAGAAGCCGGCTGCCAGGAAACCGGCTGCGAAGAAACCAGCTGCGAAAAAGCCGGCTGCTAAGAAACCGGTTACTAAGAAGCCGGCTGCGAAGAAACCGGCAGCTAAGAAGTCGGCTGCCAGGAAACCGGCTGCGAAGAAACCGGCTGCGAAAAAGCCGGCTGCTAAGAAACCGGTTACTAAGAAGCCGGCTGCGAAGAAACCGGCAGCTAAGAAACCGGCTGCGAAGAAACCGGCAGCTAAGAAGCCGGCTGCGAAGAAACCGGCTGCGAAGAAACCGGCAGCTAAGAAGCCGGCTGGGAAGAAACCAGCAGCTAAGAAGCCGGCAGCTAGGAAGCCGGCAGCGAAGAAACCGGCTACGAAGAAGTCGACTGCGAAGAAACCGGCTGCGAAGAAACCGGCAGCTAAGAAGCCGGCTGCGAAGAAGCCGGCAGCTAAGAAGCCGGCTGCGAAGAAACCGGCTGCTAAGCCGGCTGCGAAGAATCCAGCTGCAAAGAAACCGGTTGCGAAGAAGCCGGCTGCTAAGAAGCCGGCTGCGAATATGGTGGTTGCGAATACGCCGGCTGCGAAAAATCTGCCTGCGAAAGGTAAAGGTAAAAAGTAAAACTACGTCGAGAATAATCCGTGGCAAAATGACACTACTAACCTGAAATGTTTTAACAGAAACCTCTTGTTTATTGTTTAATATTGACTTTTCATTATGTTATAGGTATTATTATATATTTAATAGTTAAAAACGGTTCGAGCAATACGTACGCAATCGCTGCCTGTTTACTCGATTTCAATATCGCCTGTTTTCTCCTCACTAGGTGTCCTATGCCCAGTACATGTACATTAATGAAGTCATCTCCATGAAGACTCAACGGGCTTATTATTTTAATGGCCACCCGAACAACAATATAATAGTAGTAATAAGTGTCACCGCACGGGAAGCCTGACATTAATTTCACTTTGTCACAAAGTTAAAAATTAGAGGCTAGAACTAGAGGCTCAATTAAATTAGAATTTTAAATTCGAATTAAATTTAAATTTAAATTAAAGATTTAGAAGCTACGTAAAATGAACTACTACTCTTCAACGTTAACTTCAATCTTTTTGAAACATATAACTTACTAGCAATCCATAGAAGAATAGATAAGATATTTCACATTTATGCAAATAACAACAGAAAAACACCGTTGATATTAGCATTAGTTACGATAGCAAATATATTAACATAAAATCTTCGTGTGAATGCAAAATAATGTCAATGAATTAAAAAATAGAGTGTGGAAAAGACGAAAGAAGGCGAGTAACTTAGAACCGAAAAATAGATAGTAAACGGAGCCAACGCTATATAGCAAAGTAACTCTAGAGTGTTCGGGCTATAGTCCATATAGACAAAATGTAATGTCTCAAACCCAGTTCAGGCACGCAATGAAATCAAGTACCTTTTATGTACAGTACACAATGGCTTAGGAAGGAAAAAACAGCACTTAATTGTATCATATTTCTTCTTGAAATATACAGCATATGAACGAGACCTGCTGAGTTACAGGCATGTTTGATGTAACAAACAAGCAGAGAGTCTCATATTCTTTCATAAAATGAGGGAAACAAAATGATAAAGTGTTATACCGAACTCGACTAGGAAATGCCAGAATTGTTCGCATAGGAGGTACATGTAAGTAATTGGTGCACCCTTAAAAACCTTTGGGCTACCGGTGCTTCCACCGCACCCCGGTGCCGTTAAGTATAGGTATGTTAAACAATCTTCTGAAAGATATTTTCTAGAGCCTCAGGTAACCCTTTCCAACATGAGGAAGTCCTTATCCCTTACACGAGAACTCTATGAAACTTCAATTCCTTAAGTTCAACACACGGTTAAACCTTAACGCTCTACGTTTTCATTCAGTATCCCAATTTAACTTTATGTACCCTCCCTATACTCCATGTGTCCTCAGCAATCCTCAGCAAACGACTTGTCAAATTTGGAGTCTAGGGCAAAACTATAGTTTTTTTACACGACTATAAGAAATAAAAATAAAATAGTTCAGTTGAACCTAAATAAAAAATCGTTTCCGTACTTAGTTTTCATTTAAAAAAATATTACATTGCAAAAAAATCAATTTTAAACAATAAATATCATCCCATTAACACTCCAGGTGGCACGTCACGGGAAATGTAAATATCAACTAACTTAGAATTAGACCCCTAGAAAAGATGAAATTTGAAAGATAGATAGTATCGAAAAATCTTTGACACAGCTAACTTCACTAGTTGAAAAATTTCATTTTCTCTAAATTTCACTCAGGCTTATCTGGCCAGTCTCAAGTACATAGACAAGCAGTGTCATAGCAACATCTATCTTTCTCACAAACAAAACAATAATATTGATTGCCAGGGTGTGTCTTACCTCAACAGTCTAATAGCACCCAAAATAGACGCCAAATCCTTAAATGTACTACACTATTCAATGGATTTTGCATTTGTCCTCGTAATTAAATTACACTAACAATCAAAGACCCCGACCTTCTACGGATTTACTAACAGACTACTTTATTTAACATTTAATTATTTTAATTTAAATAAAACGCGATTTAAATACGGGCACATACAGTTCAAAGAAATAAAGAAATATCCAAATGTTTGACATCAACGAAAATTAATTAAATTTAAATTAACTGTCATAGCAAGATATTCTATCCTAACGCGTAAAACTTAAATCATCACAAACTAACCATCCAGAGAAAATACATTACGTTGTTCAACCCAATCAATGTATCAAACCACAAATTCCACTATAGGCATATGAACTAATTACTTCCTCAGTAATTGCGTTAGATTAACTTTAATAATACTCTGGAAACTCTTTCCTCTGAACAACTAGTGATCAATCTCAAATTTGGATATCAACTAATAAGTATCCACCACTGTTTTATAACAGTCTGCACTACTTCTTTCCTACCTTCTAACCCTTTTCCAATCCAATATATCACGTGGAATTTAATCTACTCATTCTCTCCGTGACCTTCACCTTCCTCTTCTTTAAACAAACTCCTTTAGCTCCGCCCATTCTCGTGACGTCAGGATAACCATAAGCTTAACTATCCCCTAAACTCCTTTATAATAAAAATGCAGTAATCCGTCAAAACACTGTTATATAAACATTAAAATATATAAATAATATAAATAACCTAGTGATTCAAAATATAAATCAACCCTGACAATGATAATAATAACAATAATAACATTAATAAAATAGCATAATGATATCAATATCAATAATAATAACAACAACAACAACAACAATTGCTTGAATCGTTTTTAACAAACCTCAGGCTCTTTACACCGGGGCAAAAGAACAAATAATAATAATAATAATAATAATCTGGCGGCATTCGCCCCATTGCAGTGGGTTACACTTGGCGTCGTTTAGCCGCTAAATGCGCAAATCGCTATGCAGTGTCTGCTCTCAGCGAATACTTGAGCCCAATTCAACTTGGAGCTGGTATTCCAGGTGGCTGTGATGCAGCTGTTCACGCTACTCGCCGTTTCGCTGAGTCAATGCCAGCTGATAACTTTGTGGTAAAGCTAGACTTCTGTAATGCTTTTGCTTGAGTAGATCACGAATGCTCAGCGAAATACATCACACCATACCTGAGCTGTATAGTTTCTGCCATCTAGCTTACTCAAGCCCTTCGTGGTTGAAGTTCGGAGACTGGTGCATTGAATCACAGGAAGGAGTCCAACAAGGGGATCCCTTAGGGCCCATGCTGTTTTGCTTGACTATTCACCCTCTCCTTACTTCTCTCTCTAGCGATCTCACGGTGGGATACCTAGATGACATTACTCTAGGTGGTTGCGAGTCGTCGATTGCAAATGATGTACAGACTATCATCGACAGAGGCCAAGAATTTGGGCTTCAGTTGAATCGTACCAAGTGCGAAGTCATTCATCAGTTTGCAAATCTCCGGGCAACTCAGTTTTGTCATCATTTGTGCCAATGTGCCTATCCCATAGTTCTCTACTCGGCGCGCCACTCTCTGGAGAAGAAGCTACTACCACCGCTTTATCCAGTCGCCTTGAAGACCTCAAACGTACAGCATCACGCTTGAAGTCGCTAGCCGCTCATGATGCTTTAACAATCCTTCGCTTTTCTTTAAGTGCACCTAAACTTATAGCACGTTCTGCGCTCTAGTCCGAGCTTCTCTAATCCGCGCGCCTTTTAAGACTACGACGAGGCTCTTAGGCAATGCTTGTGCGCCGTTATCAACGCAGATTTGTCTGTTTTGCAGTGGCAGCAAGCCAGTCTACGGTGAGCATGGGTGGTCTTGGAATTCGTCTGTTTCCCATATCGCGCCTTCAGCCTTCTTGGCATCAGCGATGGGAACGAGGCAGTTGCAAGACGCCATCCTTCATAAGTGCTCCCTTTCTGCCGATAGTTCCATTGACGTTGCGTTGTCAGTTTGGTCCAAAAAGCCTCACCTCCAGTGCCCACCTTTAACTCAGTCAGTAGCCAGATCATGGGATCGTCCTATAGTGGATCGGATTTTAACAGTCTGTTAGAATCCGTCCAATGCAGTAGACAGAGCACGATCCTAGCTGTATCAACCAAAAGAAGCAGCGACTGGCTTCACGCTCTCCCTGTTGCTTCTTGTGGGCTATTTTTAGACAATGAGGCGATTCGAGTAGCTGTTAGTTTCCGTTTAGGGGCGAAAACTTGCGAGCCTCACATGTGCCCCTGCGGTCATGAAGTCGACGCTTTAGGTCTCCAAGGCCTCTCCTGCAAACGAAGCTCAGGTAGAATGTCTCGCCATCACAATTTAAATGACATAATATGGCGAGCACTTTCGAGAGCAGGCATCCCTTCCTCTAAGGAACCAAGTGGGTTGTCCAGATCAGACGGCAAGCGTCGGACGGCATGACTTTAGTGCCCTGGTGCAACGGTAAATGTGCCGTTTGGGACGTCACGGTCATTGACACTATGGCAAACTCCTACCTGAATACGACTTCAGTCACAGCCGGTGATGCTGCTGTTCATGCCGCCTCTAGGAAGTTGGATAAATACCGTGATCTGTCCTTAGGATATGAAGTTGTTCCGGTGGCTATTGAAACCATGGGCCCGATGAATCCCCAAGGAGTTGACTTTATTAATGGCATAGGCAGACTTATTGCAGAGCAAACCGGCGATAAGCGAGAGACCTCTTTTCTTTGGCAAAGGCTTTCCATGACTTTGCAAAGATTTAATGCAGTCTGCTTCAACAATTCTTTTAAGCCGATTGATGACCTCGAGTAGCCGGGCGGCGATTCAGCACGTATTGCTCGAATCGTTTTTATCAAACCCCAGGTTCTTTACACCGGGGTAAAAAAAAAAAAATAATAATAATAATAATAATTTAACCAGCTTAAATAATCGCGTAGTCTACATAATCGCGTAACAATCGATTCAAATTATAATAATAATAGTAATTAAAAAGTACTAATAATAATAATAATAATAATAATAACAATAATGCCGGATGACTTTCTCAATCAGTCATCCGGCAATCTATTGGTAGAGGATACCTTTAAAAGGTATTTTTGCGACATGCTAGCTGCTGTGACTTACATGCACTCACAGCTGGTGGCCCATCGGGACATGCGCTGTGAGCATTTTCTATTGGACGCTTATAATCGGGTCAAGTTGACCGACTTTAGCGCAGCCTATCAGCTGACAGCAGCTGAGCTACGGTACAGCAGCGGCGCACAGTTGCAGCAATTGCACGACAACATGTCAGGCCTGTCATTTGACACTCCGGGGTATTTACTAGAGATGAGAATTCTATGAATTTCAAGAGTTAAAATAAATCTTGTCATTATGCCTAAACTTCTATAACGAAGCGGAATAGTCTTGGCTAAAATTTGATCCAATCTTTCAATGACAAAATGAAATTTATCAACATAAAAATGTCACATAAGGACGATTTCGTAAACACCTGTGTTACTCCCACAGAAATGTGATCAAAATATATACCATTTTCTATCAATTGAACCAATAATGAAATTCATAATTACCTTAAGGTTTAAAATTTGAAACTCTCAGGTTAATTACGAAATTAGGAAAATAGTGAAGAAAACTTAATGCATTACTATGGTGCAAAGTATTTGCTCCAGTTAGCCTAAGCATATTTTCTATAAATATTTTTAAATCTAGCTACGATAATATTATGATATTAATAGTATTTAGAGATAATATTAATCTAAAATTAGAACATTTCATAATTTGAATTTAATACGAATAGATTACCTAGATTGAGCCAAGCATTTTCAGATATGTATGGATTGGGACTCGGAATAGACTGTAATTATAGGCTGGAGCCACTGGCGATGTCGATATGATATTCGATCGTGGATCCTTATGTGCATGATTCAAATCCTGGGCTCGCCTGTCACTGACATCGCTTTCGAGTAAGGAAACTAACGTCAACAGTAGCTTTACTTTTTAATTGTGAAATTGAGGACAAGTACTTGGAAATTGAGTCGATGTGTCCATGTCGAGTTCACTTAACATATCTTGCCAATCTACGAAAGAGCCTTTTTATTAGCTTAATTATAAATTTGAATGCAACATAATATATGGGGTCGAGACAAAGATCTCGACTTTTGTCTTGGTATCGACTCTGTAAAAGAAATTTCCAAATCTATGATAATGAAACAGTACTAATCAGCAGCGCTGCTCTTAATCTTGATACTTCAGTGGTAATTGACATACAGGTATTTATCAAAATAATATTCCATATGAAATTGTGAATTGATTTGTTCAAGAAGCAAACATTTGCACCAAATTGATAGATAGCAAAACCATATCAAAATTGAACAAATGAACGCTTATTATCTAGTCTAAGACCTAAACTAGTAATTCTTACATAAACTCGGAAAAATGTTTCATATAACGTTTCGTAGTATAACTATTATTAATTAACTGATTACTATGGTTACTATTATTTTCTATATTTTTAACTTCGGGTGTAAAGAACCCGAGGTTTTAGATGTTATGTATTATTCCAAGGTCTTGGCTATCTTTGACAGCGAAAAATCTGTTCTTCTGACTTAATTGCATTACTTATAATTGCTGCAATTAATTAATTAATTAATTTATAGCATCCATCTTGGTACAGCGTTACCATCCAAGAAACAATTCTAGTAAATAAGTTTGTTTCATTTGACAAAGATGTATGGAAGATGAGATCTAAATTTTCTTTTTTAAATAAATGAAAAAATATAACTAGAGCACATACATTTTTAACAGTTCAATGCACGGATTCAGTATACCTTCCTAGATCTTTGCTCTCGATAAGATGTTGTGGCTTGAAAGCTCAGATTCTTGTTTAATGCCCATGGGCCATGGGACAAATCAATTGCAGCCGGCACGGATTTAAGAATAATCTTCCAATACCCTAGGATTTTTCTGCAAAAATTTTTCCTAGGTAGAAGTGGTCACCCACAATGTACTACCCGAGGCCGATGTAGCTCAACTTCGATTATTGAAGCGAAACCAAACCAAGTGCGCTAAATCCCGCCGTCAATAATTAAAAATCAATAATTAAAATAATTTGATCAAATTAATAATAACACCAATTAGAGTGCTACTGTCGTGTGTGACAACATTAAGCAGTACTGAGACAAATCCAAGTCAGTGTGCAAAAAGAAAGTCCAAAACTGTTTAATTTTCAAAATCCTAAAAATTAATCTAGAGATAAAGCAATTTTTCCACGGTGCTGATAAATGAGTTACTACCGTGGTAAAAAGGATAATCTGAGAGTGCGCTAACAAAATTAATTTTGGGAACAGCATATGTTGCTGTTGTTGCTACCTTAACAAAATAATAAAGAAATTTGGATCTATAGGAGCCAAAGGTATATCTAGACACTTAATAAATAAAAATTCAGTAAGATCTGAATTATTCTAAGCCTTACTCAAATAATTTCTTCACCAACAATAGCACATATTAATTTATTTCAAAATTTGAGAAATTAAATTAAATTAAATTAAATTGCAACTAATGGTTAAAATTGGGCCGAAACAGTCACATTCTAATCATCGTGTTGTAATTACTTTGTTTTTTCTGATGATTTGTTTACAAATTTGATAGTTTGAGTTAGCAAAAATTAAAAATAGTTATATGCCTGTTTAAAAATATCCTTAATAGTACTTTATATTAGGTATTAATGTCAATAATTTAAGCACGGTTTATTTCTAGTCATTTGTGAAATCTGAGTGTGAATTTTGTATCTCTTTTCTCACAAATGACCAGAAAGTTTTACCAACAACTTAATAGTCTACATGTACAGCCTACAGGCTAGGGAATTTCAAAGCATATCTACAACTGGTGCTGCTAATATAAGAAAGGTTTGTACTGTTTTCATTTAGAAGAATTTTACTGTATCAATAAATTACATATTGCATGATTCTTACATTTATTTGCC
>CAJHZI010000533.1:205000-402500 GCA_905160935.1 Enchytraeus crypticus | reverse complement strand
AGCAAACGGGCGATAAGCGGGAGACCTCTTTTCTTTGGCAAAGGCTTTCCATGACTTTGCAAGGTTTTAATGCAGTCTGCTTCAGCAGTTCTTTTAAGCCGATTGATGACCTCAAGTAGCCGGGCGGCGATTCAGCACGTATTGCTTGAATCGTTTTTTTAAAACCTCAAGTTCTTTAGACCGGGGTAAAAAAATATTTAAAAAAATATAAAAATAATAATAATAATGTCATTGTATTAGCAACAATAGTGATAGTAGGCTATTAAAATCAAATAAT
Source organism: Enchytraeus crypticus (assembly GCA_905160935.1). Taxonomy (NCBI): domain Eukaryota; kingdom Metazoa; phylum Annelida; class Clitellata; order Enchytraeida; family Enchytraeidae; genus Enchytraeus; species Enchytraeus crypticus. Next base: position 402,223 of record CAJHZI010000533.1, on the reverse strand, counting down.
TATTTTAATTTACATAATTATTAATAATCATAAATATATATTATACGTATATTTTATACATATATTTTATTATACTATTACTGTTATTATTACTATTATTACTATCCTGGGATCGCCCGTCACAGTCATTGCTTTCGAGTGAGGAAACTGACGTTAGCCTTAGCTTAACCAGAGGGTTATGCTGGGTGAGCAGAGGGTTACGCTGGGTAAGCAGTGAGTTACGCTAAATCAGGATGGGTGGAGGTAACTTCGGGGGTGCTACTGGATTCAGTGTTGGGGCCAATATTCTTTCTGATCTTCATAAATGATATAGATACAGGAATAGTTAATATGATCTTAAAGTTGGCTGATGATGCAAAACTATTGGGAAAAGTTGGTATAAAAGAACAAAGTGACAGTATGGTTCGGGACTTAAACGTGCTAAGTAAGTGGTCCCAAAAATGGGGCTTAGAATTCAACGTGGACAAGTGTATGGTTATTCACTTTGGTAAAAATAACCCTAATAAAGAATTTGTTGTAAATAAGAAGATACTGCAGGTAGTGAGTGAGGAGAAGGATTTAGGGGTAACATTTAGCCAGGACCTCAAAGTAGGGAAACAATGTACTCTGGCTGTTAAATCACCCAATAGGACTTAGGACTAATGAAGAGAACATTCAAAAGTAGAGATAAAGGCATTGCTTTAAGATTGTACAAATCTTTGATTCTACCTCATCTGGAGTATTGTATGTCAGTGTGTGTGGAGACCACACTGCAGGAAGGATATTTAGCTTATTGAAGCAGTTCAAAGGGCATTAAGAACTATTAAGGGATTCAAAGCATTAGAGTAAGTTGTTAAAGCCTAGTGTAAGGACAGACTTAGGAAAGTTTTTTTCTCTCTAAGGGTGATTGATAGGTGGAACTTTTTGAGTGAGGATGTTTTGGATGCGGTGTTGGTGAATAGTCTAAAAATAAGCTGGATGTTGTAATCATGTATGATTGGGGATTAAAATAAGCCCTTGGCTTTCTTCTCTTGTTCCTCTACCTAATTTTGACTAATGATTGAATAACGATAGATGGCAGCAGTTTTGGTAAATTCTGGTAAATTCCGGTAACCATCTTTACTATTAAATATTATTTAATGCACAGGGTTGAATAGCCCTCTGCATTAAATATTATCATTAATGCAAAAGAATTATTAATAGCTAATATCATTAATGCTAAAGGATTATTGATGGATACTGACACTGATATATATATTGCAAACTTTCCCAAGTCTACACGTAGGAGATGAGACACCACGTCTAATCCTTCTACTGAGTTGGATGACATTTTACTTATTCTTTCGTTTCTGGATGAACAAGATCATCTGAAGATTTACCGATATTTGCGGCCGACCACCCCGACCACATGCCTTCGACGAGACTACTGGAGGGAGATATGGAGATGTTGTGGGCGAGGATGGACAAACTTGAGTCATTTATAGAACAGGTGTGTTATAATTCTGTGTAATCGTTTGAAGAGATTCGACAGATGTCAGCCAACTTTATTCTATTGAAGAATAACAGCAAGCCACACAGTTCTGCAGCTAGGCCTAGAGATGTAAACACGACAGATCCGTCAGCTCTAACCACTGAAGCGTCACCTGCAACTGTGAACTGTAATAGTGTAATAAGTGAAGCCCCGCAAAGTGACGCTGAACTTCCTGATCGGTGGTGCTCAAGTACGATAACCGATAAAGTGTCGGAATCAGATGACACAGGTTATACTAAAGTGTGTCGTCGCTCTAAAAAGCGTTCAGCTAAAGATGTCGAGATATCTCTTATAGACATTGTGAACACCAGCAATGGTCAACAAATGAGAAATAATAATATGCGCCCTAAATCGTCCTACTCGCAAGCTGAAAAATAAGGTTATCAGTTCTAGTCCAGTGCGTGCTTATAAAGATGTAGATCAGCGTCGACCCACTGCTCCACGATCCCCATCGTCTAGAGGGAAGGTAATAGGAATGCAGAATCAGGATAAATCAGGGATGCCGCATCTATTGGCCATCCAGCGGAGAAATCGGTGTTTGGTATTTATAATGTTGATATCAGGTTTGATGTTGAAGATATCAGGAAAAATGTCATAAAATCTGATTTGAGTTCTCTTCTGCTTTGATGTGACTAGGCCGAATCAGACATCGAGGACTTTCAAGCTCGCAGTGGATTTAAATCATGAGTCAAAGGTTCTACTTTAATCATCGTGGCCAGCTGGCATTGTCTTACGTAAATGGAAATGCAAACCATCGGAGTTTGACCAGCTGACTCTTGTTGACACTGGAATAATTGTCAACAAACCAGTAGACCGTGATATAATCGCTGGGAATCAGGCTGAAATTACACAGCGGATCTATGAATTAACGGCGTCTGTTGCGACGAGTTTTCCTGTCAGTACTACAGTATCTGATATTAACTCAATCACTGCTACAACGGAGGTACATGCCTCTAACTTCCCGCACGTATCTTCGATAATAATACGGCCTAAAAAATTGCTCTAAATCTTCATATGTATAATTCTACCCCACTAAAGACGATGAAGCTCTTATTCGAACTAACAATTTAACTGTATCCCTTGATAATAACTGCATTAGTAGAACATATGTTACCAGATTCTTAGGCTTATCACTAGATGAAAATTTGACATTTGGTGATCATATTAAATCAATAATCTGTACAATTAATAATTTTAATAGTATGTTATACAATCGTAGAGATTTTATTCCTATAAATTGTCGTAGAAATTTATACCTTTCATTGGTGCAATCAAGGACACAATATGGAATTGAAGTTTATGCAAATACAACCAAACAGTTGCTTCGACCTTTACATCTTGCATGTAACCGTATACTAAGAACTTTACAGAATAAACACAAGTTTCATAATGTTAAGCAACTTCATATGAATTATAATGTATTACCAATTTTTCAGTTATTTATTACATACTGGGTAAACTTGTTTTTAAATGCATTAATTTCCCCGATCTGACTATGTCAGTATCCATGAAATGTATTTTTATTGATAATCAGACCTCGTTTGTGTATAATACAAGGCTCTCCGAGACCAATTATTTGTGTTTTAGAACAACTTCCGAATTTTTTAAATGTTATGTTTGTAAATATATCAATTCTTGGAACCAAATACCTCCTGATATTCGCTGTTCGAGGTCCCTAGCTGAATTCACTAAACTTTGCAAATATTTATTATTTCATGGTTTGTAAATTTTTAAACTTTCGTTTTTTTGTGTGTGAATGTCCAGCTTGCATTTTTACTTAACATGTAGCTAAAGTGTGTATTTCAGTTGATTTTGCATAATACATGACATTAATATAGTTGTAGTCGGTGGTCAGCTAGATAAGATGTGCATCATCTTCCCTGACGGCCGTTGTTCTGGTTTCTACAGACTGTTTGAAACCCTGTGTTTCTGGGAATTTTTATTTTATTTTATTTCTCTTGGATGTTTATTTCTATTTGTATTTGTCATTGATTTGGTGTTGATGCTGAAATAAACACATATATATCTCTCTATCTCTTCGGCAGCTGAGTCAACAGTCAATTCGTTGAATGGGGATGAGATGGAGACGGGTGGTGTTGTAACTGGGTGTGATAGTGCGAACTGTATGGGAAGTATAATTACTGAAGAATAATTGAACTACAATGGCGTGTGAAACCTCTAATAGTGTCTGTAAAGCTTTGTTCAATATGAACAATTTTAAGTATGAAACAATTCGGTTAGTCAGCTATAACATGCATGGCTTAAATCAATGGATAACTGCGCTGAAATCATTGTGTAGTATATATAAGTCTAATGTAATTTTTCTGCAGGAGCATTGGTAAACGCCTGATCAGTTGATTAATTTTAATTGTTTCAATGATCCCTATTTGATTTACAGTTATTCGTCATTGCAGAAAATTTTGAGTAGCGGTATCTTGCGTGGTGGTCCGTTTCAAGGACTTGCTATTCTTATTGATAAAAAATTTGAGCAGCTTGTTTAATTCAATTGCAGTCATTGCATGTGATAATCGTTACATGATACTGAAGCTGGGCAATTTGTTGCTAGTTAACGTGTATTTACCGAGTTATAATTCTTCTTTGGAGCGTGACGAGCTAGTTTCAACTATTGATAGGCTAGAATCAGAGATAGCAGGGATTAATTATTGTTGTGCCATTATTGGTGGTGACATTAACTGTGAAATACTACTAGGTACCTCTCATTCTAAAATATTTAATGATAAATTTAAGAAAATTGGCTTCGAGCTTTGTAATTTATTTCATGAAACGCCCAGTGACATTAAATTTACGTTTGCATAAGAGAAAAGAAAAGCATATTCGTACCTTGATCATTTTTACATGAGTAATGCTAATATAAAATTTGCTCTGTGTTTAAATACTATTGATGACGTTGATAATATGTCTGGTCATATTCCTGTTGTTCTTACGGTCAAAGGTGATACTATTGATTTGTGTGATACAAAGGATCACCTCTCTCTGCAGCAGCTAGGAATGCCCTGACAGATAAATACAATCTGGACTGGATCAATTCTAGTAAAACTAGTTACTATGAAATGACTAGAGTAGCTTTTCAAACGTTGCATATCTTGCGTAATGAATCTGATACTGATATTCTTCATAAAAATATACCTGAGTTGTTTGATCAATCCTCGATAAATCATATTTACTGTCAAATTGTTTCCATTTTATGGAATTCCTCATTGGCAACAATCCAAAGTAGAAATAAAAAGGGCGCTAAAATTTTTTGGTGGAATAGCTCTTTAACACAAGTTAAGGGCAGTTCCGTCAAGCATTACAATAAATGGAAGAATGCCGGTAGGCCAACGGAGGGTCCTTTATTTGAAGGTAAATCTAAAGCGCATAAGGACTATAAACACGCTGTTAAACTTGCCACAAATAATTAAAATAGACACGTATCGGATCAATTACAGCAAAATCTTGTGAGTGTAAATAGCAATAAATTCCGGAGATGTTGGCTGGGTTTATTTAAAAGGAGTGATGATGCTGATAGGAAGTTGTGTATGGTTTGCAAGATTACCTTGATATAGCAAATCGTATAGCATTTAATTTCCAGAATGTGCCTGTACGCCACATTCGTCAATAAGACATGACAAATTGAAAGAATTATATAGTAATAGCAAAGCTTCATGCTCAAATGTTGTGGATGGCTATGCTATTGATGTTTACTCATTATGCAATGCTATCAATTGCTTGGAGTTGAATAAGGCGGCGGGTTGTGACGGGCTGACCGTCGAACATATTGTTTATTCTCATGAGTCAGTGGTTAACATCTTTTCCACTTTATTTAATATCATGCCCCGGACTGGTTTAGTTCCTGATTCTTTTGGGATTGGGAGGACTGTACCAATACCAAAATTTAAAAGTTGTAACACTATGGTATCAGCTGATGATTTTAGAGGGATAACTATATGTCCAGTCATTTCCAAAATTTTCGAACATTGTATTAAAAAATTTATTGATATTCCAACTTCAAAGAGGCAATTTGGATTCAAAAAATATGTCGGCTTCATTAACGCTCTTCATACAGTGCGAAAGGTCATAAATTACTTCAACACTAGGAAGAGTACTGTTAATGTTGGTGTGATTGATCTTTGTAAGGCTTTTGATAAATATAATATTTCTGGAATATTACACATACTACAAAATAAAAAGGTAAATTCATGTGCTATAAATAAGCTTGAAAATTAGTTTAGCAAGAATGGCACTACAGTCGATTCGTGCCGTTCAGTGTCTGAGTATCTGCCATTACTTTCAGGAGTAAAGCAGGATGGGGTTCTCTCCCCTTTGTTTTTTGCTTTGTTTGTTGATTCTGTGTTAGATAAACTAGAACAGTAAAAATACGGCTGTTTTATTAACTATAAATGCCATAACAGTTGCATGTATGCTGACGATATTATTTTGCACAGTATTTCGGTTACTGATATGCAATATTTATTTAATATCTGCAGGGCAGTGAGGCTTTGGATGAATTAGATCTTCCCATTAATATATCAGAGTGTCATTGTATGCGTATCGGTCCAAGATACAGTGCACCATGTAAGCCTCTCTCTATTAAGAACATTTTGTCTGATCCTGTCTAATGGCTTGGATGATAATTTGGACATAGATCATCAGGATTATGAAGATTACTTCACTATACAAACTAAATAATTTTTATGGCATTCAGAGTAAAAACTGTAATGCTAAGATAGGATTTAAATTTTGGAAATATTTTGAAAGTATTTTGCCGCTATGATGTTTCTAGTATATGTAGCAAAATGACCGTATAGTTATTTCAAGGGTAAACTATATTTCTTTTGTTTGCCTAATTCAGTTGTGCTTTTATGTTGTCTTATTTTCCTTTCTAATAATAATGCCACTTGTTTGGTGAATAAAAGAATATATATAGCAGCGCTTGTCCTTTTCATCCTTTATATTAATATTTTCATTGTTAATATTATTATTATATATTTATTTATTTTTTTATTATTGCCTTTCTTACCCTGGCTGTAAAGAGCGTTAGGAACCCGAGGTTTGACAAAAAGCCAAGTCGGTAAGATATTAAATCGCGGATCAATATGTGCCGGGTTCAAATCCTGGGCTCTCCTGTCACTGACATCGCCGATGTAGCGAGGAAAATAAAGTAAACATTAGTTTTACCAGCTTTTTAATTATTATTTGTGATGCCCGGGCTGTATAAGGCAGTGGACTAAAAAATATGATAAAAAGAGATTATTTAATTAAAAATTTAAAAAATGAAGCTGTTCAAAAAAATCTTCTACACTTATGGAAGCCGCGCTAGCCAAAGTGCCACGGAAACACAGCATTGAATCTCTGGAGAGTAATATTTTGCTTATTTCGTTGAACATGATGTTACTTTATTTTGTGTACTTTATATTATGTACTTATTGTAGGTATGCTACCATATGTTTTGATGAAATAAAGATGTACATGTATATACAGGGTGAGTAAAAAAAGTGATGACACCTGCAAAAAGTTTAAAAATCTCAGGCATTTGTTAATATTTTCAAATAAAACTTTTATCAATTACTAAAAGACTAATTTTTGTTGAGGTGGCCAATTTTCATCCAGTTTAATACATTGATTGGCCAGTTATGACAGGTTCAGCTGAGCAACCACCCTTTTTTGAATGTATTGTAAATAAAGTTTAATTTTATTTGATTAATTGGCCCTGAAAAGGTCGTTTTGATGGTCCAGAAAGGACCAGTTGTATCTGCTGGCATTAGTCCTACTGACTATTCCATATGCTTTACTTCAGCTGCTACGCAGGACAGTAGTAGCTTTTGGAACGCTGGGACAGCCTTGTTGATTCCAGCTTGGGGAGTCTCTTCCCGATCGATTGTAGCACTCCCTGCAGTTCTGTCTTGTCTTTAGATTTCGGCTGGTGTTTCTGATAGAGATGCAGCAGGGTTCCCCAGACATAGTAATCCAGAGGATTTTGATTGGGATAGTTTAGAGGCCAGTCACTCTTCTTGATGAAATGCGGATTTCTCACGCTGATCCATTCCTGTGCATGATGAGAAACATGAGCCGGAGCATCATCCTGCTGAAACATGAAATCGTTTGATAGAAGAGCATTGCAATCATCAAATAGCTTGGGAAGTAAAGTAGTGACTTAATACTGAGCGTTCAACTTTTCCTTCTGGCTAATGAAGTGCAATTTGTCGTTAACCATTGCAGCAAACGCCATTTTTAAGTAAAATATGGGTGTTGCTTTGCTGAAACTTGCGCAACTGGCCAATCTATCAATTAAAATGAACTAAAATTGGCCACCTCATCAACAAGAATTTTTTTAGTAATTGGTAAACGTTTAATTTGCAAATATTAAAAATTGCCTGAGATATTAAAACATTTTGCAGGTATTATCACTTTTTTTTACTCACCCTGTATAACAGACTGTAGCTGCCACGGAAGAGCTTTTTCGCGTTGATCATCAGTATTATCATTATTATGATTATGTTATTATTATTCTATTATTATTATTATTATTATTATTATTTTATTTCTTTAATTTTTTTTAAAATTGCCCTGGGCTGTATAGGGCCCTGGGCTAAAATATAAGATGAAAAAAGACTTTATTTAATTAAAAGAAAGATGAAAAATATTTGAAATAGTTCCTCTACGCTCTGGGAGGCCGCACTCGCCAATGTGACCCGAACGCATACAGCATTAAAACGCTGGAGTGCAACAGATAGGCGCTGCCACAGAAAGGCTTTTTCACGCTGGTCGCCTGTAATGGCACTGGTTCTCCTGCCTAATTCTTTAATGAAGTCAGACGCGGCAGAGTTGATGGGGCCCAATGTCTCAAAAGCAATCGGCAGGAAGATGTAGCTGCTAGAGACTGCGTCATATTTAAGTGTCTTCCTATTCGCAGCGGCTTCAGCAGCTGAGCCAGCAGCAGCGCATGAAAGGCTGAGATTGCTTGCTGAGAATGTGTCCGTCACAGTGACATCCCAGCTGATACACTTGCCTTCTGCCCAAGGAATCTGAGATACACCGTCCGGTAGTTTCCCATCAGAACGGCTCAAACCCTGGGGCTCTTTTATGGCCGGAATATTTGCGCGAGTTAGAGCACGCAGTATCAGATCATTCAGATACTGGTGTCTGCTGATTCTGCCAGCGCTCCGCATGCACGAAAGGCCTTGAGTGCCCAGAGCATTGACCGATGCTCCGCAGACACAGTTCTGTGGTTCACAAAGCGTAGAGCCCAGCCGAAGACCAACCGTTATTCTCACTGCCTCGTCATCCAGGCGGAGACCACAGGAAGGTAAAGGCAAGGCTTTCAACCAGTCACCACTATGAAGAGTAGAAACAGCAAGCAGCCGGGCCTTTTCTTGTGGGATTAACTCCTTCTCGAGGAGTTCCGAGTGCGCAATAGCAGAGATTTTGGAGTCCCAAGCCTTCATGGACTTAGACACTATTCCAATAGGCGCTTCCGATAAGGATAGAGCAGACCAAATGCCTTGAACCCTGGCTACTTCTACATCGGTGAACTGAGGAGAGCATGAAAGGATCGAGTCCTGTAAAGCGCTTGTCCCCGCGGCAGAAGCCAAAAAGGCAGAAGGTGCCAGCGACGAGACAGAACGAATACCTAGCCCTCCATAGCAAATGGGCAGACTTGCTTGGATCCACTGACCTTCGTTAATATTAACGTTAACGATGTCACTAAGGGACTTTCGCAGGATTAAATCAAAAGACTGCAACATTGGATGGCCCGCACATGGAGAAGCCCGCAAGATGTATTATTAAAGCATCGTGAGAGGAGATAAGCTTTATCCGGCTGGAGGCCCTCTCTACGTTCGAGCACTAGGTGTTGAGAACCACATCCATAGTCTGACCTGTCAATAGTGGAGCTCCGAGAAGGCTGGCTTCAACAGGTTTCACACATGAGTGAATGAGTTGATGACAGGAAAGTTACTGTCAGAGCGAGTGCTAATCAGCTCACATTTCTGAATGTTAAGACTTAGCCCTAGAGCCTTACCCGTAACCATCAGCCTAGATATGTCATCCTCCACAGTAGCCTCATCCCCGCCCACAGTAATGTCGTCCAAGTAGCCTATTTTCAGCACAGATGATAGTGACTGGAGTAGCGGGTGTATGGTTAGACTGAACAGGAGAGGGCCCAACGGATCACCCTGCTGTACGCCCTCACAAGACATGATCACCGTATCACCAAAACGTAGTGCGCTTGGATCTCCATAGGACAGGCGACAGAAAGGACCCAGTTCAGGTAATGAAGCGTCTACTGCCTCCAGCATGGAGTCTCTTTTCAGGGAGTTAAAGGCGTTGCAGAAATCAAGTTTCGCCACCACCCAATATTCTGGCATACTGCTAATGAAACGGCGGTTGGCATGCACAGCTGCTTCACAACCACCTTTCACCCCCACACCTACCTGAAGTGGTTGAAGATAGTCTGAGAGCCTAGTTAGGGCGAAGGTATTTGCGCATTTAGCCGCGATTCTACGCAATGCGTAGCCAACTGCGATAGGTCTAAGCCCGCCAGACGTTTTCCTCAAAGCGATTAGATTGGCTCCAAAAAGGATTGGCTTGACTTCCTGGTGGCATTCACCCTGCAGAAGTAGATTTACAAATCCAGTAATAACTGTAAGAGCCTCACTGCCCTTAATGGGGCACGACACCAACTGCAGTATGTGCTGTGGCCTAACACCATCCGGACCACCAGAGGAGCCAGCGGGGAAACTTAGTTAAAAACAGCCCCGTGAATACTGAGTCTATTAATAGCCTTGGAAGATCCTATAAACAGATTTACACCTGTAACTCATAACTGACTACGAAATTTGACGAAATGGCAGGAAAAAACGAAAAACTTTCGGCAAGCGGGATGTTTACTGAAGCACAAGCTAAAGGGTGGCATCAAAACAAGAAATGGCGCTGGCGAATAAATGATAAAATCCGTATAAAACAGCGGTGAGTGCACTCATGTAAACAAAATGCAGCCAGCACGGACCTCCCATAGCAAGGAACTCAATAGTAATAATAATAATAATAATAATAATAATAATAATAACAATAATAATAATAATAATAATTATTATTATTATTATATTTTTGATGCCTGCGCTTTATTATTATTATGAAAGTTAAACGTTGCTGATCGCAGCATCGGGTGACATTGCCCTGAATCCACTGCTTTTGACTCCAGCAGCGCCCGGCCCCACTTCATCTGTTATCAATCCACCACGACGGTGACTGCCCTGAATCGGCGTTGATGAGGTAGTTGTGAGAACTCTGTAGGGAGAACCGTTTTTAGAAGTCAGCAACCCTGAAATCTGGATAGCTGTTCTTAGATAATTATGGGATCGAGTAACCGCTTGATTAGGGCTCTGAGTAGTAAAACCCGATGAGCTCTGCCTCGTCGCCTCAGCCTGCCCTGAGGCCAACATCTGATTCAGCCTTTGACCCTTTGGCTGTGGCGCTGGTGGGAGGGACCCCTGGGACGCAGAGGCCATTCTAGCCTCGAGTATCTCCTTTTTCTCGCTGAGGATCAGCCCAGAAAACTCTTGTGGATCTATCTCAGGGTCTATGGACGCACTCGAGGAGAAGGAGGGGGTATTGACAGGCCGGGACGTAGGACGCTTCTCTTCTCTTACAGACGGGCTGTGTTCAATCCGTTGACGATTACCCTCGTGCTCACGTGCTGCCCCAGTGCCCGCTTGTCACCAGTCGGCACCTGAGGCTGGTGACAAATTTGAGTAAATTCTGGTAAATTCTGGTATCCATCTTTTCTATTAAATATTATTTAATGCAAAAGAATTATTAATAGCTAATATCGTTAATGCAAAAGGATTATTGATGGATACTGACACTGATATATATATATATATTGCAAACTTTCCCAAGTCTACACGTAGGAGATGAGACACCACGTCTAATCCTTCTACTGAGTTGGATGACAGTTTACTTATTCCATTTTACTTAGAGAGAAAGAGAGAGAGAGAGAGAGAGATATCACAAGCTTATACATGGGCCTACTGAAACGAATATAAATCTAAAATAATATAATCAAATATTTCTCCTATCTTAAAAAAGAAAAACTATAGGCCACCTATAGAGGTCAAATTCCTGCCGACTTTAGAAAGATATTCAAGCAAGGTCAGAATTGGCGTCTCCACAAAGTATAAAGATTTAAGTAACTCAGAATCTAGACGTCACTCAATTGTCATCTTTTTCATCGGAAGTCGAAAAGGATGAAGATCAGCTATGAGCTGACAGTTCGAATGATGACACATGGATTTCACATTCTGATCTAAATAGACTGCATGGTACAAGAAGAAAGTCATACTAATTCAAAACCACTGAGATAAGCGACGAATTTGGACGCGACAATGAGTTATGGTTTCGTTGCACCTTATAATAGTGTGAGAATTTTCTGCACAGTGGCTGTACTGGTGGAGATATTCCAGATGGATATGTCTGTATTTATTGCAATAATAAGTAGAGACTGAGATACTGATTTGGTGTCCTGCTTGATGGCCATAGGGTTCCTCAGGAAGCCACAAAGGATTGTTAACTATTGCAGTTCATTGTCTATTATTATGATATTTTGTAAAGAGCAGTGTTTTGAAATATAAAAATAATTAAATCAATACTATATCAAAAAATGGGATCAAGGGTGCATCTACAAGGGATCAAGGGTGCTGCATATATGCACCCTTGATCCCTTTTTTAAATTTTTAAATTATGGAATTTTGAGATTTCCTTCAAATGTTTTGAACAATAGACTAATACATAAGAAAGTACATTTGCTGTAGATGCACTCGTATTTAACTTTTAACATTTAAATCTATAAAGCTTTATGTTATGAGCAAAAATGTGTTTAATGGATCATGGGTGCATACTCTCCCCTACTGATAAATCAATAGTTCTGAAAAGTAAAATACGCCTGTAGCAGCTCAGTGGTCAGAATGCAGTCTAAAGTCAAACTATGATGCTTTACAAAAGATACGCAATTACAAATACATACAAATTTACTGTAAAAATTAATTTAATTAACTTATTAGATTTAACTTATAAACTTAAATCTTTCAATGCGCGCATTAGAATGAAACATTTAATTTTTTTACCAAATGATGATATAAAACAAAAACATTATACTTAAACATATGCATACTCAAACTTCAAAACTTCATAGCTATTGACAATTTATAAATCAGGTAAGAGCGATGATGAGCAAAATTATAGGCCAATCTCACTTTTAAATAACGTAAGCAAAATTTTGAAAAATTAATGTATAACCGCATTACAGTATACTTAGATAAATTTAATTTGATCTGTGATAATGTGATAACCAATTTGGATTTAGGAAAGGACATTCAACGATCGACGCTATATTTAGCAGTCTAGATATGATTCGTTCAAACAATGGGAAAAGCATGCACTCAATCGGGCTATTCCTTGACCTTACTAAAGCTTTCGACACGGTGGATCACTGCATTCTATTACATAAACTACAACACTATGGCATAAGAGGTTTATCGCTTCAATGGCTCAAATCTTACTTGCCAAATAGACTTCAAAATACTGTAATAGGACAAACCATTTCAACCATCAAACCAGTTACTGGTGGTGTCCCACCGGGATCTATTCTAGGGCCCTTGCTATTCTAAATGTATGTCAATGACATCCAAAATGCTTGTCCTGAAATCTCACTTAAACTTTTTGCTGATGATTCAAATGCTTTTATTAACAGTAACAACCTGACTGATCTATTCTCACTAGCTAACCACACCAGTTCAAGATTAAATCATTGGTTTCAAATGAATCGCTTAACGACAAACTCTAAAAAATCTGCTTACATTGTTTTCTTCGTTAGCAAAGAGGATGAGCAGTAGTTTTTTAGGCTTCGACTGGTGTTTCTGATAGAGATGCAGCATGGTTCTCAAGACATGGTATTCCAGAGGATTTGGATCAGGAGAGTTTGAAGGCCATTCATTCTTCTTATTGAAATCCGGGTTTCCCTCGCTGATACATTCCTGTGAATGACGAGATGCATGAGCCGGAGCACCATCTTGCAGAAGGATGAAACCATTTAGTAGAAGAGCATTACAATTATCAAACAGCTTGGGAAGTAAAGTATTGACATAATATTGAGCGTTCACCTCTTCCTTCTCGCCAATGAAGTGCAATTTGCCCTTACCGTTGTAGAAAACGTCATTTCTAGGAAAAAGTGGGGTTTGCTCTGCTGGAACTTGTATAACTGGCGAATCTATAGATTAAAATGGATGAAAATTGGCCACCCCATCACAAATTAGTCCTTTAGTAATTGGTAAAACTTTGTTGAAAATATTAACTATAGTCTGAGATATTCAAACTTTTTGCAGATGTTATCACTTTTTTTACTCACCCTGTATATATATATATATATATATATATATATATATATATATATATATATATATACTCTTAATCTTTCATTAGTTGAATTAATTTGATAGGAGAACAAATTATTCTCTGGAGTACACGGTAAGTGACCTGATCCTACCGAATGGAGCTGGAGAGACGGAAAATGACGTCTTGCTTGCGGCCAGCACAATCCTTGTCTGGAGTCTGATTGGCTCAGTCTCTGACTCCCTAAGCATCGATCGCTCTTCCATGGAATTCTACCCATATGAAGGTAACTCAAGTAATAAAAATGATTGTCAAATAATTAAACAAAAAATAGATTTACGTTAAAGAGTGACTTTTTCCTCTCAGAATTCTTTACTGGATTTCAGATGGTCGATATCAATCCAAAGTTAGATGTTCAAGTCTGCTGAAAAACATGCAATATACAAGTAATTATGACGTATTAGTAACTCAAATTCAGAATAATTAAATGGTGGGGGTTTATAAGTACGAATTATGTAATATAGTCAGTCATCAATGTGTAATCAACATTAATCACAAATTAATGACTTATTTCGATAGATAGATGTATTTATTAACACGACCGCTTAGTTCAATTCTACTCGGTTAACCAACTCGGGTATGCAAGTTTACGGCTATGTATGACCAGTTGAATTATTTGGAAAACGAGGGGCTTACGTCTCCACCATATCGGTAACCGTGGGTAATACTCGCAGCTATCAGTTTACTTCTTATGATGCTGTCACCGTTTTATACCATTTTGATCTTCTGTAGCCGTCAATGGTTTATATGTTCTGTAGCAGTGAACATTTTACATCTTCTGAAGATGCAAATAATTCATCGCTTGTAGGAAATAGTGTCAACTATCCAGGGGCGGATCCAGGAATTTTTTAAGGGGGGGTGAAATCTTTTTTGAGACGGTTTTTACATTTTTTTCTTAACCTTCTTGGGGACATGTGACACAACCAGACAAATTTTTTGTGGGGGGGTGGGGCTCAAAATTTGTTCACTACTACGTTCGGCTCATAGAGTGAGTGTATCCCCGTACTGTACCCCCTCCCCCCGCTCATACCCGTACTAAAGTCCCACATTTGTTCTGGAAAAAGTAGGTTAATTTTCTCACCTCTGAAGAAACTCTGTGGATCTCTACGAATTGCAAAAGTGACCTAATTTTGGCGGTGGGGGGGGTGGGCTTAAGCCCCTAAAATTTTAAATTTAATTTTAAGGAATTTTTTCAAAAATAATTTGAAATGACTAGTTAACTACTAAGTAGACAATTAGAACATCTATAGCTTATATTTTGAGTCGTATTTTTTGTTTATCTTAAATGCAGTGGCATTTGTTGTAATGCACTGTTGTTTTTTTCTATTGTATGTAATTTGCTACCATGTCTTGGTGGTGTAATAAAGATTCATATATAAAGACAGGTCATTGGCAAATCACCATTCCAACCAATTCTATCCTCAGTGTTCCTTTTCATCTCTATATATGAATTTGTTATAAATTCATCCAACAACATCCCATGGTTTGGTCTTCCTCTGACTGTTTTCCCTTGCAGTGGTCCTTCTATTATACCATTTAGCAATTAATTCCACTCATAAAATGTCATATTCAAAATTCAAAAATCAAAAGGCAACGATTACTAATAACCATGGAGAGGAAGGACGAAATGGGTCTTAAACAAGCATCTGTGCTTCCTGACCCAGTGTGCCGCTATGCTATGTCATATTCAGCTATTCTTTCTATTGCTTATCACATTTATTAATATTCTACCTGTATCGTCTCTTTCAAGAACTTCTTCATTTTCAATTCTGTCAGTCCAACTAATCTTTTATATCCTTCTCCATAACAGCAGTTCCGATTTATCTAGTTTCCGGATATCTTCTTTCTTTAATGTTCACGTGTCACATCCGTACACAGGAGTTTATCAATCAATGTTTTTACAGTCTTCATCCTTATGTTTTTCCCAATTTCCTTATTCTTAGTAGGTTTTCTCTATCCTCTTTCCCTATTTCTCTAGACCTCTTTCGCTTGTGCAATTTTACATTTTATTTCTGTGTCACACTTCCCATCATCCGTGATGGTGTGGCTCAGATACTTGAAGCTAATGTCTATTAGATTCTTTAAACCTTCCTCTGCTAACCCAACTTCAGAACGACGTTCTAGATAACCGGGGGGTATAATTATACTCAGGCTATTAGATATCAACATGGTTGATTATTCACTATAATGCGTGTTTACTTCTTGGTGGTGGTTTAATTTTTTCTTGTTCTACTTTTTATATTTATGATGTTCTGTTACTATTCTTCCTGTCAAGTGTTGACAAATAAAGAAGTTGATGTATTATCCAACCTTCGGCTATTGACAGCTTCTACCGCTATATGTTTGAGTGTCAGTGTGTTGTAATGTGCAGAAAAAATCTAACAATTAGCCTGTCTATTGTTAATTGACTTGCACGAGGAAACTTCAAAGTGGAATCCTACTAGGTTTGGCTTGTAAGACTTCTCCCGTTCCTCCTTACCGAAGCTGTTGACGTTATATAGCAAATAGCCAGGTATGAGTAATATCTTCAATCTTCGTTTCAAAGAATGTCTACGATTTATTTGCTTCGATAATAAGGAAACCAGAGTAAAAAGGCGAGCAACCGACAAACAGGCAGCTATAAGTGATGTTGTCGACAAATTAGCTGTATATTGTAAGAAATGTTACAAACTATCTGATCATGTAGACGAAATCCTATCATCCTACAGAGGAAAGGTTTCCATGGTCAGATCGTATCGTACGTACCAAAGGAAAACAAGTCGGTCGTACTCTTATCAACAATGCATCATGATAGCAAATCTTTCAGGAAGATCAAAAGAAGCCAGATAGCATCCTCAACTATAACAGTACGAAGGGCGCTGTCGACGCTCTTGATACGATTTGGCGCTAATATTCAACAGAGAGAGTTACCCGTCGCTGGCCTCTATCACTTTTCTTCTCGTTAAATTATGAAATATGTGCCACAATATATGGACATTGTAGCACATAATTCATTGGTGGGATTTTCCTATCACCCTGATTGGCAAAGCCGCTCCAATGATTGACGCTGGTTGTTCATACTGGAGATGGACAAGGATCTGTGTATGTCCGTCGTGAGTTCCACGCGAAAAACCCGGCGATATGCTATCCATCGCAAGTGAAGAGAGCCCTGTAATATGTTAACATGCCTCCTCATAAGCGTCCAGCTCTCAGGCATCAGACACATCGCTGTCGCGGACGCTGTTACCTGTATGAAAGGCGTAAGAAAGTGAAGGTCTACAGCAAGTGTAAATAGTGTGAGAGATTTGTCTGCGGAAGTCATAGAGACAGAAAGACTTTTATACTTGCAAAGTAGAGTGTAAAAGCGATGATGTGTAGAAACATATTCCTAAAAACTAATTAAAATGTTGAATATATGAAAAAAATCTGAAACTACTGTTGAAACTGCCATTTTGACTACTTGCAGTAGTATAGTGTGTGACAATTTTTATGATTTTCTTCAGATTTATGTAGGTTATACCTGTGCTTGAAAACATGGAAAAATTTTGCTTGTAAGTTAATTATGGAGGTAAAAATACCCCCTGGTTAGCGGAAAGAGGTTAAAAATGCAGACCACGTTACCTTTTTATTTCCTTCGTTTGCAGAACGATTGAGAATTTTTCTGTTTCTTTTAGTTCGGATACCCATGTGGCGTTTTAGAAGATATTCTCTATATTTTAATTCATGACAGATTTAAAATCGTTCATCAAGAATGAATTCAAATGATTCATCGTCTTTTAATTTATAAAAAAAATTTTGCATGACTGAATTTATCGATTAATCGTACGAAATTGAAATGATTAATAGTGACTGAATTCAAATGCTTCATCCTGTTTGAATTAATTTAATTATAATTATCACGACTGAATTCTAATTATTTATTGTGATTGAGTTCAAATGAAAATTTACAGGAGGGAGGGCGAGCATATCGCCCAATTCTTGGACATATATCAATCAATCATTCAATAAGAATTTAAAGTCCGGTTCCTCGCCATAAGGCAAGGACATGGACGTCTCTTGCGGACACTACGCATACAGGCGCCAAAGCACCACACGATGACGACTGAGTATACAGAGACCACAAGAGAAAGCGAGATCAAAACAGTGCAAGTCCAAGATCCAAGGCAAGCGGGTCATAATATATACCTGTAGCGGAAAGAGATTGGTTTTTAGCTTGCCAAGGAAAGTACCTCTACAATTACAAGATCGAAGGTCTTGTGGCAGAGAGTTCCATATTGTCGGAGCAGAAAACATGAACGAGCGTCTGCCCATGGCAGATTTAATGTTTGGTACAGTGAGAAGGTTTTTACTAAAGGAACGAAGACTACGAGAAGGTTGATAGATGGATAAAAGATCAGATAGGTAGGATGGTTTACCATAATTTAAACTTTTGAAGGTCATGGAAGCTATCTTGAATTTTGTACGTTCGGATACTGGTAGCCAGTGCAGTTTCTTAAGAAGAGAAGAGGTGTGAGATTTGAGTATTTTTGTATTACAGACGACTCGAGAAAGAGAATTTTGAACGTGTTGGAGACGAATTAGAGAGGTCTTTGGTAGATCATTCAGCATTTAGATCATTCTACAGTAGTCTAGTTTAGAATGGACATGGGAATTGGCTAATAAAGTGGCGGAATTAATATCAAGGGACTTACAAATTTGACGTAATTGACGGAAATGAAAAAAGAAGAACGACAGACTGCTTAAATATTAGTTTTAAAGTTTAGATTTAATTCAAAAATTACACCAAGGTTACGTGCAGAATCTGTGGGTATTACGGGATATCTTTAAACGTAATTGTTGAGCTAGTTATTTTATGAAGCTGCTGTGGGGTGCCGATGAGAAGGTATTCCGTTGTTGAAGGATTGGCAACAAGACGATTGGCGCAAAACCAGTAGTGAACTAGATAAAGGGCAGATGTCAGCTTGGACAGAGCATCAGAAGAATCAGGACTACAGAACGAGACAAATCTGGGTGTCATCAGCATAAAAGTGAAATTTCAGCTTCGAATCAGTTAGCAATTGAGTTAAGGGGTGGTATATAAGGTGAAAGGGAGGGGACCAAGCACAGAATCCTGAGGGACTCGACAAGGAAGTATGCAGGATGGTGATAAAGCGTTACCAATAATTACAGATTGGGTACGCTGTGAGAGGTATGAGGATAGGAGGTCATAAGCCTTGTCAGAGATTCCGAAGCAAGAATTGAGTCTACAAAGGAATATAATACGGTTTATGGTGTCTAAAGCAGCAGAGAGATCAAGAAGAACTAGAGCAGATACGTGTTGAGCGTCCATGGCTAGACAGAGATCATTATGGATCTTGGTTAGTGCAGTTTCAGTTGAGTAGAATTTACGATAGGCAGATTTAAAAGGTGAGAGTGATGAGAAAAAATCTAAATCTAAATAAAGACAAAGACGTGAATATATAATCCTTTCGAGGATTTCGGAAATGAAGTTAAGATTAGAAATTGGCCGATAGTTGGAGAGCTCATTTTTAGGCAAGGAAGCCTTCTTCAGAAGAGGAATTACAACGGCTTTTTTAAAATGGGATCGAAAGACACCTTCACCAAGACAGAGGTTTTTAAAGTGAGTTGTGGGAGGCACAAATGCATCGATGCAGGATTTGATAAGTTTAGTTGTAATGAGATCCAGAGGACAGGATGAATCAGACGAATTCAGAATTACAGTACGAACTTCCTGATGAGTTGCCAAGCGAAAGCCTGATAATGTTGGTGGGGAAAGAGTGCATTTATCAGCAAATGAGAAACTTAGAGAAGAAGAGGGTATGGCAGAGCAAAGATTGGTAATTTTATCACTGAAGAAACGCAAGAAGGACGAGACGAGAGTGGTAGATGCGATGTCGGACGGAAGGGATTTAGGTATATTTCTACTGAGCAGAGAATACATTGCATTCCACAATTTCTTCGGGTTATGTTTATTCACAGTAATGAGGTTTTTAAAACAGGAACTTTTGGATTTAGCTATTAATTTATGAACAACAGCCGATTGACGTTTAAAGAGCAGATTATTTTCTGGTGTACTATTTCGCCTAAACTGTGCTTCAAGACTAGAGCGAAGTTTCTTTTGCTTAAGGATTTCAGGAGTGATAAAGGGCTTAGTTGGTCGTGAACGTCAGGCGATTTGTTTGAGAAGAGCATGCTTGTTTAGAAGAGCTGCGACTATAGATTTAAATTGTAGACAGAAGCCGGAGACAGAAGATTCTGGATTACAAACAAGAGCAGAAGAGAGAATATCGGAAGAAAAGTGATCGGTATTAATAGAATATAGTTTCCTAATTGTTTTAGTGATTGAGAGCAGACAATTTGAGATGGTATTTTACAATTCTGTGATCAGAAAAAAATAAATCAGTAAGAGAGCATGAAGACATAGTGGACGTTGATTTGGTTGTAAGTAATTCAAGGATATGACCGGAAGTGTGAGTAGACGATGTGATGTGCTGCTTTAGGAAAAATGTGTCTAATAGAGTTAAGAAAGTAGGAGCATAAGAGTCGTTGGGGTCATCGACATGAAGATTAAAGTCACCCATTATGAAGAGTTCAAAAGGAGAAGAAACAAGTTTTTCTAGTAATGTAGAAAATTCAGACAAAAAGAGAGACTTAGAAATTGAAGGGGGACGATAGAGAGTTAAAAATTTAAAGGTCGTTGTGCCAAAGTTCAGCTTTAGCAGCATACTCTCAAAGGATGTAAAGTCACGCGTTTTTACAGGCGTAACAGAATAAATTGACTTGTAAATGGCAGCAAGTCCACCCCCACGACCCACAAGTCGGGGGATGTGAAAGAAAGAATAGTCGTCGGGAGTAAGGCTATTGATATTTGAAGGTGGAGAATCAAAGGAGAGCCAGGTTTCAGTTAAAAGTAGCATATCCCTGTTAAAGTACTGAATGATAAGTTTCAACATCTCTGGTTTATTGGTAGTGTCATTAATGACTGTAGCGGAACGAATGTTGACACAACAAACGTTAAAATCGTTAACTGGACGAGAAGTCAGCATATGCTGGCCAGGATTAAGAGCAACACCGCCAGAAAGCAATAGTAGTAGGGTAAAAAGAATTTTGTGGCGTACCGATCGGATGGAAGTGAAATTGGGATTTAAGAAGAAAGCAATCGGGAGTGAGTTAAGACACTGACAGATAGAAGCATGAGAGAAGGGTTGATCGAAGCCAGGGTGCGGTGGCTTAAGATTTGTAAGATTAGACGTTTAAAAGGACGGAAAGTGTAATAGTAATAGATACTATACCTAATGCGTGATACCTAAGAGATAGGTGTCACTCATGTATATATTTCTCTCTCCTAGTTTACTGACTACTGCCAGGTCCATTCAATATAGCGCTTCCATTCTTTCTCTGTCTTCCGCTGTCCTCTGCATGTCCACATATGAGTGGGTCTTTAAATCATTTAACATATTTAATCTCGGCCTGCCTCTGCTTTGTTTCTTTTCATTCTAATCTCCATGACTTCTCTTAATAGACTTTCCCCCCTTAAAATGTGTCCTATCCAACTCTTCTTATTATTTCGGAATATATTTGTCAACTGTCTATCTGTACCAACTCTCTCCAGAACTTCCTCATTTTTAACCTTATGAGTCCAGCTAATCCTCTCCAATCCTTTCCAAGTCCACATTTCCAATGCTTCTAGTTTCCTAATATCTTTCTTGCTTAAGGTCCATGTTTCTCATCCATACAATAGCGTGTTGCAAACCAAGATTTTCATTATCTTTCTGTTTTTTTTCAGACATCTTGTTAGAGATTCTTTACGATTACCGAAGGCCAGTTTTGCTTGTGCAATCCTAATGCATAATTCAGTCTCATATTTTCCGTCATCGGTTATAGTATGACCCAAATATTTTAAACTCGATCTTACCTGTTCCAATTTCGTACTCTTTATTGAAATATTAGCTTCACCTTTATTATGGGACACTCTCATCACTTTGGGCCTTTTGATATTAACATTCATGCCATATCTCAATGCCGTATCATTAAGCCTCTTCATTAACTTCTGCAGTCCAGTCTCACTGCCCGCTTCCATTCCTTGGTCATCTGCAAATCTTACATCTTGTAGCAATTTTCCTCCTACTTATTCCTTTGTTCATGTCTTCCATGGCTTTCGCCATCTTTGCCTCAGCGTAAATGTTAAACAGCATTGGCGAAGTGCTACAACCTTGTCTTACTTCACGTCCTATGTCACCTTTTTATGAGTATTCTTGTTGGATTTTGATTATTGCTCTTTAATTCTTGTACAAGTTTAAAATCCGTCTTCAATATCTCCAGTCAATTCCAATTATTATCAAGTTATTCATCATCGTTATCCATTCAATCCTATCAAAGGCCTTCTCAGAGCCCATAAAGCATACAAAAATATCATTTCCATATTTTAAGCTTCTTTCCCTAAGGACCCGCATTGTCTCTATTGCTTTTCTTGCGCCGTACCCTTTCCAAAAAACCAAATTTCGTCGTGCTCAGTATCATATCTGCTTTCGACTGAATGCGATTCTATGTTGTCTTTAATAAGATTTAATAAGGTGCAGTATTCCTTGACCCCACAGCAGCGTACGACACTGTATGGCATAAGGGTCTGCTAGCAAAGCTCTCAAAATGTATGCCACAATGGTTCACAGATATAGTGCATACGTTTATGAAGGACAGACGTTACAGAGTTCATATGAACGACGGGAAAAGTCGATGGAGGAATCAAATGAGCGGTTTCCCACAGGGATCTGTTCTCTCTCCTACCCTATTTAACCTTTACATCAGTGACCTGCCTTCGACTACTGCGCGACAGTTCGCTTACGCGGATGACATTTGTTGCGCTGTCCAAGGTCGAGCATTTTGAGAAATCGAGCGTACATTAAATAACGATCTGTTGCTGATGACTAAATATCTAAAGAAATGGTGTCTCATTCCAAGCTCCCCAAAAACAGTCACAAGTGTGCTTCATCTCCATAATGCTAAAGCTAACTACAAGCTCAATGTGTCTATGGATGGTATACAGCTAGCCTTTGATCCTCTACCGGTTTATCTTGGTGTAACACTGGAGCGTACGCTGTCGTTCAAGGAGCATTTGAGTGAAACGGCAGCAAAAATAAAGTCAAGAAATAATCTGTTGCAGAAATTGGCGGGAACAACATGGGGCGCGGATGCAGTCACATTAAGAATATCAGCGATTGCTCCGTGCTATTCGGTGGCTGAATACTGCTGTCCATCATGGGAACGTTCGCCTCATACAAAACTCGTCGATGCGCGTCTCAATGACTCCATGCGCATAGTTTCTGGGACAATCAAATCGACTCCAACGCCGTGGCTTCCAGTTCTTTGTAACATACTGCCCCCTCATATCCGTCGTAAGGAGATAACACACAAGCAACTGCAGAGGGTCCGTGAAAACCATGCCCTCCCTTTATCACTCGACTTGTCTAGTCCTCCTCCGAAGAGACTCAAATCTCGATATCCTGCTTGGGAGATACTGCAGCAATGTGATCCCTTGGCGTCTCTGTCCCAGTGGAGATTAGAGTGGTCAATCGCTGATGTTAGAAACCACCATCTGGTTCAGGATCCGTCTCAAGCGCTACCAGGAATGAATCTCTGCAGAGGAAGTTGGTGCCATTTGAATCGTTCCGTACGGGTCATGGTAGATGCAGAGAAAGTGAGTTTCGCTGGGGTATTTGTGATTCACCGCTTTGCGACTGCGGCCAATCGCAAAACATGAAACATATCGTTGAGGAGTGCCCTCCAACCTGCCTACCGG
Organism: Enchytraeus crypticus; assembly: GCA_905160935.1. Classification (NCBI taxonomy): domain Eukaryota; kingdom Metazoa; phylum Annelida; class Clitellata; order Enchytraeida; family Enchytraeidae; genus Enchytraeus; species Enchytraeus crypticus. The sequence goes on along the minus strand of CAJHZI010000533.1, from coordinate 378,491 downwards.
GTGGACTGTCTACGCTAAGTTGCCTAACAAGTGAAGCAACTCTCTGGATTAGCGCAGACGCTAAATAAAAATTTAATAAGATCTTCGTGAGATATTAAACCTATTGTTCTTTAATCCGAACACTCCACTGCATTGGCTTTTTTGAGTATTGGGATCAACACTGACTTGGTAAAGTCGTCTAGCCTTATACCTGTATTGTACACTTTCTTACGTACAGTACTTTCAATATCTTATTGAGTGTTTATCCTACAAACTTTTCCAGAATTCTGCTAGGATACAATCTATTTTGGCATTCTCCCCGTCTTTATGCTGTTATTTTTTGAATACATTTCCTCCTTCATTATATCGGGGCCCCTTTCTTGGTTTCTATTATATTTTCTTTTTCCAATTTGAAATCCTCCTTAACTGACTTCCCAATTTTATCATTCAATTCCTCTACATATTCTCTCCATCTTTATTTTACTTTTTCCAGCTATGTGTTCAAGTCTCCATCTTTATCCATTTTACTAATGTTCTTCGCAAGTTTGCAACTGCTTTCTTTTTCTTATCGGTTCTTGTCAATATCGTGACTTTCTTGTACAATAGACTCGACCGCCACATTCTATTAACTTCTGCTAAATCTTCACATTTTTCACTCCACCAATGATCTTTAGCGCTCTCTGTAATTCTTCTAAGCTCATTTTTAAGCTTGTCTCTTTCCTTCGGCCATGACTCATGTCAATACTTTTCCATTTCCTCCTTTCATTTACTTTTTCGAGCATATCCTTATGATCCAAGGTTTTTTAGCCGCTTTTGATTTAAGAAAGCCATATACTTCTTTTGCACTTATTTCAATAGCCTGCTTTAGCTGACACTATCTATCATGTACTCCTCATTTTTCGCAGTCCTCCATTTTCTTAACTTCTCTTTCCACTGCTTCCCGAAACTGCTTTCTTTCCTCGTTCAATCCGTTCAAATTCCATCTCGTATTACATATCAAGTAGTAAATATAACTTCTATATTCGTTCTTAATTACCCTGTTCCTGAACTTAATAACACGTACATCTTTAATATTATGTGAAAGTAACCTTAACCCTAACACCCTCCCCAGTCAGTATTTCACAAAAAACTTTGTGTTCCCACGCTTTATTTCAAAGAAAGTTTCAGCCTTGATTGTTTCATATAATCAATGATGTATATTGATTGAAAACTTTTGTTAATTATTTAATTAGTTGATAACTGTTTACAATATTGACTATTTGATATATAGCATTTGTTTTTAGGCCGAGTATACAAAAACTGTGTCACACAATCCTGTCGATTGAAAGTGAATACCAAATGTGTGTCAGTCATTGGTGGATCAACATGCGTGTGCAACAGTGGCTACTCTTGGATCTCTCCTTTGGATGGCTGCGATCGTTAGAAAACACTTATTAAATAGATCTTACAATTAAGTAGCATATTTGACTTATAAATATTAAATCATACTGAAGCATACAACAATTAACAACACAATTTATGTACCTCTATCGTTAAAGACAGCTTCTAGCCCATCAAATAATTAAAAATAATTAAAAATATTTAATTAAAACAAAGTTGGCCAGCAAAAATCCAATAAGATCCAAAAGCGAAGCAAATACAAAATTCAGTAACTAGTCCTGACGCACGGAATCAAATGAGACAAAAGATGGCCACAACTCATTGACTCGAGATGGAAGAGAGACATTGAAATGATAGATCTTCGACTGTCCATGCAACAGGTTCACTTGAAATGAAAGGCTGATAAACATGCATTTCAAAAGTTGTCTTACAAAAAACTGGATGGAAAAAGATTCCTGATCTGATTAATAACATTCTAGAAACACGGTTAGACAACTTACATTGTTATAATTCTCATATTCAAATTTATTTTCATGTATAAAAGTTTGGTCGTTGACTTAATTTTATCATTTAATTGTAGTCCTAATTTGCTATAAAATGTATAGCAAAATACTAAAAATTAAAAAAACTAAATTCAATGAGCAACATAGCAGACAATGAATGTGACCATGAACCTACTTCTTTTATTATAGGGCATTATATAAAAAAAGAGAAAGAAACTTGGATTTTAGAATCAAGGTTCGGAAGCATAATTTCTCATATTGATGAATTCTCAAATTTCATCCAACAACTTAAAGACTTCTGGGCACACAACATTAGTATTTTATCGACAAAGTTTTAAACAAAGATTGCAGTTTTATAGCATCCTAAAATGCGCAAGGGTTTATTGCTTTCGTGTGCAATTGATAAATTTTAATTATTAATATAGGATTGCAAGATAATAGCTTTTATCTTTTATTTTCATACATTAGAAGAAATAGAATATTGCATGTAATGAATTTTTATCTCTATCCCTGAAAAATAGATTTGTTTTTAGCATTGGTTAAATATCATGATTTATAAAAAAAAGTTTAAAAAATTTAGTCTAACTAAGAATTCAGCATATCTGAAGTAAAAATAAATGCTTAGGTTCAGGTAAAGAAAAAGGTTTAGGCCGATTACTTCTCAGTTAAAAATTTAGTTCATTCTAGCTACCATCGTCAAGATTTCTTCAGTCCTGTTACTATTCACAAACACTATTCATAATGCTATTTTCTAATGCTATTCATAATGAAGATCTTTTATTCATCAAATTTGACAACTAAGAAAATTAACAAGTGTCGTACAAAGACCGAAATAGTGCAGAATACAAAATACAAATGCAATAACTAAACAATCTTACACTATAGCACTTCCAAAAAACTAAATTACATGACTTAATTCCTTCTTTGTAAAATTTCAAACATAAATAAGCACGAATTGAAGCAAAATCTATTCTGCCTAATCCCGCAACAAATACCCTGACAGAATCCCAGCGATTAAAACCAAAGATTCGACGATACACTGAGTTCCAACATGCATTAAGATCAATAAGCTGCTCTTTAGAATAACTAACGGCTGTAGATGAATATAGCAGAATCGGAAGACAATGCGACTCCATTAAAGCGAGTTTAACTGTGTCGTCGGTACATCTAGTTTTCCCTAAAATACAATTAACTAACAAATAAAATTTTCTTTTAATTGGAGCCGTATCTACAAATCGCTTCTTTCCGGCTGTAAACGTGGCACCTAAGTATTTAACGGTTGTAGACCATTCTAATTTATTACCCCCAAGCGTCATGTTTTCAATATTATATTTACTAGCTGATCCTATGACAGCACAGCTTGACTTCTTGTAATTAAATTCTAACATGGTGTTCACACTAACTGAGTAGCAGGTATTTAACATTTCTTGAAGACCAACAACGCTAGCCGAGATTAAAAGTAAATCATCAGCATACATAATAATGCCAACGTACTGACCACAAAATTGACATTGTCAAGGTAGGAGTAGAGATAATATTAATTATTCCAATATACTCCACAATGACCTTTGTACTTTATTAGCACAGGGCAAGTTTCTTACCCTGCAGGCCTATTGTTCCGTGCCTGGGTCTGTGGCTGGAGGGAAGACAAGTGGGGATTTTGGAGAGTTTGCCGCAAGCGAGGAGCTTTGATTTTATTTTGTTGATAAACTTTAGTTTTCAGATTTAAGATAAATCTTATTGGACGTTATATTTTTCGCTAGTGACTATTTTATTACGGTGTACATTTGTTTTGACTAGGTATCGATCCACATGAGACAGTAAGGTTATATCGGATTGTATGTTAAGAAAGGCCTAGGAAGTGTTAGACTCATTTAGAGGGGAAAGTCCTATGAATAGGTAACCCCTGAGTGGTGTTTATTGTGGTTTATTAGAAACTGCCAGTGAAGATAACAGGACGTTAAACGGCCATAGGGAGCTGAGGGTTCTAGGGTCGTGCGTTGCTGATAGTTACTTCGAGAAGGTCCGAAGTTTGAGTATTTTGAACTCAAGGAAGTTGTGATAGACTTGTGTCATTACATTAAGAGAGGATTATAGGGTTTGATGCTGTAGTCATTAGGTATATTCTTATGGAAGAAGTGAGGACGTTGAATAGGAACTAGTTTGCCTTTATGTTCTGATGAGATAGTATTTGGTGACAAGTGTTGCGATTTCTCTATAACTAAGTACTTCTCAACCTGTTTGTAGTCTGGTATTTAATTAGTAGTATTTTCGGTTCTTGCATTTTAGTTTGTATATTATTAAGTTATTTTCAACTCTATTATTAATATTTGATTATTAGATTTAATTCCGTTATTTGTCACATAAGGACAATTTTCAGTTTCTTGTAATATATTATTTTGTTATATTGTGTTTGAGTAAAATAAAATATAATTGAAGTGAGCTAGTTACACTTCATTTATAATACATTACCTATGTGTCTGTTATAATTTAACTGTAATTAGAAATTACAAATGGAAAGTAGTTATCTACTATTATAGATCATTAACTTTAAGTTTAGAGTTTTAGAATTTATGAACCTGGTCCAGGTTAGGGTTCACCCTTCCCTGACAGACATCCAATATTATTATCTTTTAAAGCAAGAATAAACGCATTTATAAACACATTAAATAACGCAGGAGAAATAGAACTACCCTGTCGTACACCACTTCTCACTGAAAACCCCCTAGATACACACCCCCTCCATCTAACATTAACGAATAGTTTGTTATACCAATCATGTAGCAGTACTATAACCCACATTGGAATACCACGCTTAACCAAAGATGACAGGAATTTATAGTGATTAATTTTATCATACGCCTTTTTAAAATCTAAAGGTGCCATGAATATTGAGCTCCCTTTCGAATTAAAATACTTCACTGCTTGACTAAAAACAAATATAGCATTAGAACATCCTATCCTCTTTTTAAAATCAAACTGAAGGTCGTCTGATGCTAAAAACGGTTCACAAATCTCCAATAATATTAACTCGAACAATTTAGAGACCACTGGGATCAGTGTGATACCCCTATAATTGTTAACGTCATTTATGTCACCCAGTCTATCATTTAACAAGGGGACAACAATACCCTGACCGAAACTGATATTATTATACATTTTTGACCACGTTCTCTAAAATTCCTGGGTATTTTTACTAGCAAAGTGCTCAAATAACTCATCATTATAACAATTTTTAAATTTAAACAAGGCTTCCTTGATAGCCATTTTATATTTCAATCTAGAACTAGTTTTGAGTTTACACAACCAACCAGTCACGGGACGGCCGGCATCAACCCACAAAGAATGCCAGAAAATAGACTTCTCTCATTTCGTCCAAATAATCGTTCCAAAATGGCTTTAACGCATTGATCGGAATACTAGGAATGGTATAATCTTGAGCACAGTTTAACGCATTTAAAATAGCTGTATAATGCTCATTTATATAATTTTTATGTAGTCTATTATCACAATCCTTTGTCGTACAGTCGATGTGAGATTTATCATAGACCATACCGTGTAATAAATGACGTGTATAATAATAATAGTCTGTAAGATTCCCTTTATCCCACCGCACTTTGAACTGCTTAACAATCCTATTACGCAACACTCGTAGGCTGTTGAGCCTGTGGTACGTCCAAACGTAGAGTAATTGGACGATGATGACTAAAAGTGTAACTAGAATCAATAACATCAACATAACTAATGAATGGCATGAGGGACTTTGACACAAAGAAATGATCAATGCGAGATGAGACTCCCAATGACTTATTGACATACGTGTCTACGACTGAACTACGCACTAAATCATCACAAGGCATCATATGCACATCGTTAATTAAGGAATTAAAGATATTAAAACCAGCATTATTAGTAGAAACGTCAAAGTTTGTATCACCAGCAATAATTATATAGCTACATGGATTATTCAATATAACATTTTCAATAAAGCCAGTTACAGATGCAATTTCAGATCTATATTCGGCATTATCTGCGTAACAAGGAAAATACACAAAAAATAAGAGAAATTCAATATTATTGAAAACTATCTTAATAGCAGCACAACGTCCATCGGGATCGTAGGTAAAAAAGTGAACCATTGTATTGAACGACGAATGCCATAAAAAACCTACACCACCAAAGGGATGACCACTACGAATACGAGTAGATAGCACATTACTCATTGCTGATACTGCTTTATATGCTTCTACTCAGCATTAATCAAATTAAGCTTGTCTAATCCATCTTCACGCAGCCAATGTTCCTGAATTGCTACTATACAAGGATTAGAACACAGATCATGCAACACAATCATACCGCTTCTAAAGCCACGAATATTGCATGAAAATAAATTTAACAAAGCCATGATGAGATTACATCAGTTTTCGACTACCATTGGACCTTACTTCCCAGTATATACCCACTACCTTAATTAGCATTCATCCTGCCAAATTGCTTCATTGATTCTGTTCAGTAACTTCTGCATTGAACGATACCTTGAAGGCTGCTGACTTGAACACGTACCCATTTTTACTCTGCGCTGGCAGTTTGAAGCACGAATTATATATTATATATATAATTCATGAATTATATATATATATAATATATATATATATATATATATATATATATATATATATATATGCATACACGAATAATATATATATATACATAATTTATATAGTAATACATATATACATGTATGTATGTATATATATATATATATATATATATATATATATATACATATATATATATATATATATATATATATAAATTGTTAACCGAAAAAATGACAAATTCGATTGTTTAAAAATCGAATTCAAAATCGACTGTTTAACTTATTTGCCAGTTGTATTCAAATGAACAATTGCTATAAAATCCCATTTTTAGTGCTTCTCCCACTAAAAATGTACGGTCTATGGTATACAACGCCTCTACTCTTCTCTATCTTTTCTTCCGGTTTTTCTCTTCATATCCACATATGATTGAACCTTTAAATCATCTAACATGATGTACTATTGTTCTTGGTGGATTCTGCTTATGACAAGATGGACCCACTATGATTTCTTCAGCTTGTACTAACATTTATTGGGCAGGGGCGTCATTACCGAGAAAACTATCCAAGCTACCCATGAACATATATAAAATACCCATTAATGGTTATAAAATAACGACAAGAAAATTGTGTTTATTATTATTATTACGTTGAGGTCGAGCTTGAAAATTTGAGCGACTAAAAATATTCAATGCAAATATATACTACAGAATTTTAAATGATTTTTGACTTAACCAACAATTAACCAAATGAAAAACACTATGTTATTGGTACTGTCAACCGTCAAAGCATATGCTCAAAATGTCCACCTTTCGCGAATCCAATTTCTGAGACGCCTGTGCCACTCATTCATTGCGCTACCAATAACAGACTGCTTCATATGCAGATGTGCGTGCAGATTGCCAAGGGGCTAGATTATACGACTTCAATTTGTCAGCGTTAAGAATTTTGTGGTTTTATTTTAGATGGATCATATTTGTTACATCATTCAGTTTTTGGAAGGAAATTCTTAAAGCAATTTTGTGAGCCAAAACGCTTTACTACACGCAGGTATATGCTATTATTGAGCGTTTGATCTTCATTAGTAAACAACATTCCCAAATTTAAACAAAAAACTGACTACATTTGTTAAATTCACTGTTATAGTTTACATTAAATTGGAAATGTCACAAACAGAAGCTTTAAGTTTAAAGTTTACTGTTTACATTTTTCATCTAATCCAGAAAAAAATTAAAAAAATAGGCTCAAATATGTCAAAGTTACATAGTACGCACATGGTTTTTTACTTGCTGTGTGTATGCATGTATATATATATATATATATATATATATATATATATTATATAATATTATATATATATTGCATATATACATGTATATATATATATATAAATATATATATATATATATATTATATATATATATATATATATATATAAATAAAACAAAGTCGTGTTCGTAATGGCTCTTATAACTCAAGAACGGCTGGACAGATTTTCATAATCGTGGACATTTTAGATTCGTTTCCAGCAGCGCCTGCATAATAGCCAATAAAATATATACAAAATATTGGGATATGGCCAAGAAATGGTCAAAATCAAAATAGGTCAAAATTATAACATGCTCCCATCTGTCGAGTGACTTACATCTTAGATAAGGATTTTCTAATACGATAAGTTGACATAATCAATTGAATAAGCTTTAACCTGAAGTGTCGATTGATCAATGGTTTAGGTACTAGACTTTAGATCAGGTGGTCCAATATTCGATTCTGGCTCGAGTCACATAAAGTTTTAAAGTTTCATAAGTTTTATCGACAGACAGAGAGATAGTCTGTCGGTCAATCAGTTGATCGCGGTTTTGCTAGGAAAGTTCTATGAATTGAATGATAGACTTTTAGCTTGAAATATTAATGTTTAAAGTTATTCTTTACTAATTTGTCAAATCTACCTATTGACTATGCTCTAGCTACATCGTAAGCTATGCGAGAGATAATTCTAGGTTTAGAATTCAGGTTTAAAATTGCGCATTCGGTTTAGTTGCGCATCAATAAGCGAAGATAAGCTTCATCAGCTTCGGTTAATACTTTGTGGGTGTTCACCTTTGAAGACCGAGTGTTGACAGCTTTGAAGAAAAAAATTCTAGGGTAATGGAAGGTTAATCTTAAATCCCCGCCGGCTGTATATACAAATGCTAATATTAATGATTCATATAGGCCTCAATGATCAGATTAACTGTTTATTAAAGCTGATAAGATCTACGTTTGGTTGGGCTCCAGCGCAATAAACTTGACAGTCGATGTAATTAGCATGTCCTGCCTAAAAGGGGCGATTTTACTTATTACAATTATGCAAAAATTTGCGGGTGTGAAAGTTTTACTTTATTAACTTGTAAGGCTTTTTGTCATTCTCTTTAGGTGTATGTTTTTTATACAAAAGTTGTAAAAAAAATATCATGCATGTTATAGGTAACTTTCTTAGTAGGCCTATTTATATTGCCTTAGATACGGTGGTTCTGTTAAACCAATGGATATTTATGTGCGTTTGGGCGCTATCACACAAGGCTTATCGGTTGGTGTTGTAAAGGCACCTCTACAGTACGTCACGAGAAGTACGCCACACGAGAATTACAGTAGCGCTGGTTTTCTGAACGACATTGCTCTGTTGAAGCTTTCCCAGCCCATCACTTACTCAGAGAGAATACAGCCAATCTGTCTGCCTGCAGCCGATGTGGATGAGAAACAATTCAAAGTTTATTTTATTACGGGCTATGGTAAAACGTCTCCCGTAGATTGTAAGTATTTGCTCTTGTAATGGCCAATTTTATGACACTCCGATAGTTAGCTATCGAAGGTTTTATCGAAGGGATAGTGACTTTTGGATTCTATGAACACTTGTTGACTCGCTGCAGTTGGCGACTGACGTTGAAGTTAAAGTTAGTTGACTTATCGCCTCATACACCACCGGATAAGCCTCTATCGGCTCTATTAACTGCTGCGGTGTCATTGTTTTCGTATAAAAAATGAAGTTTATCCGGAAAACAAATTGCGATATATATGCATATATATATATATATATATATATATATATATATATATATATATATATATATATATATATATATGCATATATATCTGTCTGTGTGTGTTTCTTTGTGTGTGTACATGTATCGGTTTATATAATCAGTATATTCTGCGATTATATTTGATTTATTAATACGGCTAATGATGATGGTGATGATGATGATGATGATAATAAAAATAATACTAGAAATAATAATGACGGCGGGATTTAGCGCATTCGGTTTAGTTGCGCGTCAATAAGCGAAGATAAGCTTCATCAGCTTCGGTTAGTACTTTGTGGGTGTTCACCTTTGAAGACCGAGTGTTGACAGCTTTGAAGGAAAAAATTCTAGGGTAATGGAAGGTTAATCTTAAATCCCCGCCGGCTGCAATTGATGCTCCATAAAAAGAAAATGATTACTAATAACCATGAAGAGTAAGGAGGAAATGGGCCTTAAACAAGCATCTGTGCTTACTAACTCAGTGAGCCGTTATGTAATAATCAAGTTTTAAAATTAATTTCCTCATACAAGGATGATGCTAGGGATGTCCCACATCACATGTTGCTACAAATTGAGCCCAGTAAATGACATGAAAAACATAAGCTGAAGAGAAACAAAAGAGATCCTAAACAGTGCCGATCCAGTGATCAATAAACAGTCAGGCAGATGATTTAAATCTAAGGCTGGAAGAGTTGTGTTTTCAACTATTAGGATAGACTCGAATTTATTATTTTCGTGTTTTCAACTATTAAGATAGACTAGGATTTATTAATAAAATCAAATGATCAGAAATTATTAGACTATACGATTGCTTGTTGTCAATTTTATTCTAACAAATCAACATAAATGTGAATGTAATACTAAATATATTAAGTACTGTGAAAATAATACGAAAAATATTGTATACAGAAGTAGCTCTATCATAATCATCAGAAGATTAGAATAGGGCTAATTATGTGTCAGATCATTGTTGAGTTACGAGTCTTCCAGACTTCCTGAACCAGTATAATTAAGTTATATTAAGGTCTTGCGTGAATTTTTTAGTAGCAGCAGTATTGAAATATATAAAATAAAATTGTAACACGTTATTTTATTGCTGCTAGTAATTATATAGCCTACTAGTTTGAAAATCTATTCATTAAATTTGAAAAAGAATATCAATAAAGTTTTTGCTTCTTATATATCGAATATCTTAACTCATATAGGGGTAATTAATTAATTTCACTAATTTTTACCATGTACGGAACCACAATAAAGCAAAATATATCAATCTTTCTTTCACCAAAAGGCAGCCAAATAAAATAATAAAACAAAATAGTAAATCAAAATGATTGACAGTTGTAGAAACTGATAATTCTCGAGGGAATATTATGTCAGCTGATGATAGCAGCCTATGGCAGAGCGCAACTCTTTACCGCGCGCACAGACCACCCACGAACTTAACGCGCCTATCAGTTAGAGAGTCGATTAGAAGTTGAGAGTCGTAACAGGTTCATAAAATCCAAACAGCGAATATTAACTAATCTGGGCAATAAGGACCCTTTCCAAAACTAGTAATCGGAAGCTTCTATCGGAGTGTCATAAAATTGGCAATAACTGAAGTAATTTTAGTTGCCTTTCCAGTGGATAGGGAGTTCTATAGGAAAAACGGGTAGTGATATAACCCTATTACATTTTTGTATATTAGATCTATGCTTGGTTTATTCATTGTAATGCTGCAATCGTCTCCCTGTCAATTAGAGATGGGAATCGAGCCGAACCCGAACCGAAACCTAAAATCTAGAATTTTGACCGAACCCAGACTTGACTTCGTCCAAACCGAACTGAACCAAACTGTTGGAGTTCCTCTCTTCTTCACCAGCCTGATCTAATATAAAGATAGTAAGAATAATACAAATATATATTAGTTTTTGCATTTACATATCTTACAGTATCTAACAGGCTGGTTCCGAAACCAATTTTAAAATGGTAGCGGTACAAGGGAATGGTAGCGGGAAGCGAGACGGGCATACAGAAGATAATGGATAGTCTGAATGATACGGCATTGAAATATGGAATGATGATTAACATCAAAGAGACAAAAGTGATGAGAGTATCCCATAAAAATCTGAAAATGCTTGACACAATCTAGGTGGATTTGCTATTGTTAAATTCAAATTATTTATGTTTTTTTTTCTAATTTTAGTGTGCTACCTTATTATTTTTTCAGCCAGATTTACAAATAATTATATATGACATTCTATATGTGTTAAGGTTATCTGGAGAAAATAATTTCACACCATAGCAAATACAATAATTTCATAGCAAATACAATAATTTCATAACTACTTTTGTAACTTCATATTTGATCTGAGAGTTTCAAATTTGAAACCCTAAGGTAAATTATGAAGCTTATTGCTGGTCAGTTGATAGCAAACTGTGTATATTATGATCATTTTTCTATGGAAGTGCACGTGTTAACTAAATCATCTTTACTTAACATTTTTATGTTACTAAATTGGACTTCTTCTTCTTCAGTGCACTGCGAAGAGGCAGGTTCAAGGTACATATTCATACTCAAAGTATGTTTTCCCGCTCCATAAGTGAGAGAGCACTCCTTAGATCAACAAGTTAATCCCTTCACAAAGTCTATGCCTTATACATACCTTATGTAGCCTATAGCTTGGGAAGAAATGGCTTCTGAGGTGGTTTCCCGTTGCCTTCCTCAGTTAGATGGATTAATTACCATTTAATCCTGGGGGAAAATATTTCATGGTGAGGTGGGTCCCCTCTTGCCATCCTCAGCTCCTGCCTTAATCGCCTCTTATGTACACGCGGCAGATTGTTTGCGGTTGCCCAATTCTGTGGTCCAATCACACCCGAGCACAACACGGGGAATTGGACTTTGTCTCTGAAATATAGGATCAAATTTTATCCAAGATATATCCACTTAATTATACACGTATCTTATATATAGGTCTATAGTGACAATCAAAATTTAAAAATTGATGAAGCATTCTATTTGCTCGTTATAATCAAGGAAACTATATCATATACATGTACAATAGTAAAGCTAATTATCCATATTATGAACATTTGTTGGTCAACTAACCGTATTTTAAGAAATGTACAGGAATAAATACCACTTCTCTCCTTTTCTCATTGTCATATTGTTAACCCAGGTGAAAATATGTGGCAGCTATTATGACTTAAGTAATTTTTTAGCATATTTAGGGGAAGGCGGGGCAAAGCGGATCAATTTCCAGAAAAGCGTGTATTTTTTTGGCATGGATGAGAATAACATCACCGAAGTAGGTTCTTCAATTAGCTTGATTACTGCCCTCCACAAAGGTACAGTTGCAGTTCTATAGCTCCAGCATGTCCAGAGAAAATTTACATTTAATGACACAACCCTAACTGATCCACTTTGCCCCAACGCCAGGGCGTATTCCTGTCTCATCTTCATTGTAAATGTCATTGGGTGTCAGACGGTGGGATTGATATATTTCACCAAACAGAGCAAAGAATCTCTCAACCTGAGGTCTGTTTAGAACTCGAGTAAGAGTTGTCGGTTCTGGCGAGCGAAGTGAAATTTTTTGGATGGCGCTTTAATAATCCTTTAGGCCCTAACTCATCATTTTTCAGGTGTCATAGAAAGTTCCAAATGGAATCAAGTATTTCTCACAAGCATCCATTAAAGAAGCACCATTGAACTCGACCTGCTTAATATCTTCCTTCAAATCAGCCTCAGACCAGGAACCTTGCGTAGTGTTTTGCTTGTAATTCCTTACCATCTACGAAAATCAGTAAAAATGTTACTTAAGTAAGTTTAAATGGACTCGTGATTATTCATGTAGGCTTATACAAAAAATTTATTTAAACAAATGTTTTTCTTTGACGTAGTAAAGCAATAAACTTTAGTAAATCTGAACTGAAGAGTATAGTTGCTCATACTGATCCACTTTGCCCCCCATAACACCCTACCCCAAAAACTTATCAAATAACTTAAAACTATAGAATTTATCAAAAAGTTACTTCACTCCTCGAATCCAGCTCAAATGTAGTTGTCAATTGAATATACGAACAAGATATAGTAGACACAAGTGCCTCTGCTAACACAGTTTGACTGATTCTTAAAATATTTAAGCAATTAACATAAAAATACATTTTTAAGAGTATACATGTATATTTCACTTGCAGACATTTTGAGTTGAATTGTTTACATAAACATGTAACCCGAATGAGCTGATATCATGATGCTTAAATGCGAGCTACAGCGTTAACCACTTGCATAAAAATTTACTTGATCCGCTTTGCCCCGCGATCCACTTTGCCCCGCCTTCCCCTACCATAAACCATTTTAAACATTTTTGTCATAACCATAATTATTATAAGTAAAGTTAAGCAATTGCAACATTATCCAAACTAAACCATTTCGAACTCGAATCGAACTCTTGCGAGTTGGAAAGCAAGCCGAACCCGAACCGAACCCGAACCCTTTAGAACCGAACCCTAACCGAACTTTCATTTTCAACGAACCGAACCGAACTCTCAAATTGTAAACTGCTAACAGAAACGAACTTTCATTTTCAACGAACCGAAACGAACCCGAGCTCTGGAAATTCATAAAATTCCTATTTCTACTGTCAATCCTTCTAAAACCGAATATCTTTTAATCGGCACCACAAAGCAAAGAACCAAAGTAGCCAATTCTTCCATCTATTTTCAAAATCTTGCTGTCACTCCTATTCCCACTGCTAAACACCTTGGTGTCATATTTGATGAAAATCTCGACTAAATCTCATATCTCGTCTGCCTGTCGTTCATCTTTCTTCCAGATCCGTCAAATCAGACAGACACGACCATATCTGGATAAAAATTGATCCATTATTCTTGCTAACTCAATAGTTCATTCTAGACTTGACTACTGCAGTTCATTGCTACATGGCTTACCTTCTTCTCTCAAGCCTTTTCAACGCGTTCAGAATTCTCTCGCACGTGTTTTCTGTCGATCCTATCTGCCTCCTGATCTTCGCTCATGTTCTACTACTTCCACTTTCCGTTGTAGGTTGAAAACACATCTCTTCCAACCATAATTTTTTTCATCTTGGCTAACTGTTTCTTTTAATCACCGGACCGGCACCGTTTGGGATCTTTTTCTTTCTCTTCAGCAAATATTTTTCAGGTCTTTTGGGGTGAATTGAATTGTATTGACACGTGATGGGGGAAATCCTTTACATCATCATTGTATGAGGAAAATATTTACTATTATTATTATTTTTTTTTTTTAAACATTTTTATTTACCCCGGTGTAAAAAAACTTGGGGTTTGATAAAAACGATTCAAACAATACGTACAGAATCGCCGCCCGGCTACTCGAAGTCATCAATCGGCTTAAAAGAATTATGATGATGATTATTATTGTTATTATTATTTTTATTTTTATTATAATTATAATTATAACTATTATTATTATTTTTATAATTATTATTACCATTATTTTTATTATTTTCAATTTTACCCCGGTGTAAAGAACCTGGGGTTTGATAAAAACGATTCAAGCAATACGTGCTGAATCGCCGCCCGGGTACTCGAGGTCATCAATCGGCTTAAAAGAATTGTTGAAGCAGACTGCATGAAGTCTTTACAAAGTCATGGAAAGCCTTTGCTAAAGAAAAGAAGTCTCTCGCTTATCGCCGGTTTGCTCTGTGATAAGTCTGCCTATGCCATTAATAAAGTCAACTCCTTCGGGATTCATCGGGCCCATGGTTTCAATGGCTACCGGAACAACTTCATATCCTGAGGACAGATCACGGTATTTATCCAACTTCCTAGAGGCGGCATGAACAGCAGCTCCACTGGCTGTGACTGAAGTCGTATTATTATTATTATTATTATTATTATTTTATTATTATTTTTTTAATTTAATATTTACCCCGGTGTAAAGAACCTGGGGTTTGATAAAAACGATTCAAGCAATACGTGCTGAATCGCCGCCCGGCTACTCGAGGTCATCAAACGGCTTAAAAGAATTATTGAAGCAGACTGCATTATTATTATTATTATTATTATATTAATCAAAGGATTTTATTTAATTAACAGAAAGGTTTAAAAATGGACTATTAGACTTTTTGTTAAAAGTTCTCTCCTATTACCGAAGGCCTATTTTGCTTGTGCAATCCTACTATATATTTCTGTCTCATATTTCCGGTTATTAGTTATAGTATGACCTGAATATTTGAAACCTTTCTGTTCCAATTTCGCACTTTATTTGGGTTAGTCATGCGCAAGCGTAGGCTTGTTTACTTTTTTGAGACACAGGGTATATACTGTATATATATATATATATATATATATATATATATATATATATATATATATATATATATATATATATATATATATTGTCATGCAGGAACCTGATTCTACAATTTTTATCTGAGGTAAAATGAGGACCTTATATTAAATGTTCCAGGGCTTAAATTCCTAATAATATGCCTCTAATAATTATTTTAGAATCTTTACCTGTCCTCGATTTGTCTGAATCTAGATATCCTACTAAGTAATTGATAACTTCAACGACTATATCAAATTAAATATTAATTTAATAAGAAAAAAAATAAAACAATAGACGGATGGATATACAGTAGAACGAAAAGTAAAACGATTTCAAATAACACGTGTAAGCGAATTTTATGGGCCTATAACTCAAAATTATGCTTTCATATCGAATTACAGTTCAATTTCAATATCGCAAAAAGGAAATAGTTTACATAACATACAATTACTTTTGACATACGAATTACTACTAGGGTCTCTAGCTCAAATTCCTACATTTACTTTAGTTTCTTCTCGACTATTCACCTACTTGGATTAATATAATCCCTAGGTTAAAATATTTCGATGGAACGCTCTTCTCTCTTCGATTTTCTACAAAATCACTCCCTGCTCATCGACTGTTCGATGGACTACAAATTAGTTCGAATAACCGAACCCTTCGGATTGCTCTCAATTCGTCTACTGTTGAGATTGCTCAAATCTCATAAATCTCTTTTCAACTTGGCACGTTTTACGTCCGTGTTGTCACTCTTCCAACTTGGATCTCTCTCCACTTCCTGTTTAGGCATACCCTCATTGGTCAGTAGCCCCGGCATAGCTGCCTCCTCGGATCTCACTTTAATAAAACGTCATAATTTTAAATAATTAACTTTACTTATCCAGTAGTATTATTAAATTCCTTAGCGAAATCTCAATAACTCCCAGAAAACTCAAAATATCTTTATTAAATTTACGAATCTTCTAGGGCTGGAATGTCTGCGTACAACCCGCAAATTTGTTACAAATATTTTCAGTAGTTACGAAATTACAGCATTTCTACGAGTAAGTGCAAAACTCAAGTTCAATAAGACTTTCTAAATGTCAGTCGTTCCTTTTTTATACGAAAATAACGACACTGAAAAGGGCCGTTTACTTAAGTGGTGGAGTATATGCCTACACTGCCTTGTTAACTGCTTCAATATATGATGCTCAAAAGTCGTTCTTCTGCTAAAATTATTCCTAAATATTGAAGAAAATCTTCGGTAGTTTTGTTTAAATAAGCCTTGTTAAAATTGATATTAACACTTTTTCCGGAGAAACGCTGTATTTTTGTTACTTCTAAGTATATTTTCCCCAAATATGCAGGATATATGCAAAAAATTCCTCCTTTGGAAGTTCCGGAAATTTTGTAAGACTATTTTGAGTTATGTCGAAGTTCTAAAGACTTTTGGTAAAAAAAATTCATAACATTTTAAAGGTTATATGTAGAAATTCCTCATCTAGAAACTCCAAGAATTTGGTGCAAATATTTTGAGTTTTGCCAAATTTATTGAGATTTCGTTAGGGATTTCTTTTGCCCCACTCTGTATATATATATATATATATATATATATATATATATATATATATATATATATATATGTGTGTGTGTGTGTGTGTGTGTGTGTGTGTGTGTGTGTGTGTGTGTGTGTGTGTGTGTGTGTGTGTGTCTTTATTTGTATTGTTCCTATACAGTATATTCCCTATAACAGATATTCTTCTAAAACATATGTTATATATATATATATATATATATATATATATATATATATATATATATGTATATATATATATATATATATATATATATATATATACTGAATAATTCGAGAGCTATGTTGGATTTTGCTTATTTATGCAGGGAGTTTGTCAAATAACCTCCTGCAGGCGAGAATGAATATTTTGAGCGATGACGAGTGCAGCAAGATCCTTTATAGCTTTAATTCTAATACCCATATCTACATTGGATCCTACCCATTTGATGGAGACCGAGGCAAGCTACAGGTCAGAATTTAAAACAGTGTATAGATGGTGTATAAACTGTATATATTATAAACTATGCTCACTGAAATAAGACGTGGTGTATTTTTAAATAACATATTCACGGAGACATGGTAAGGTGTACAGCCTATCTGAAATACCATGCTCACTAAATAACTATACGGCGTAGATGTATATCTTACACACTATACATACTGAAATAAGACATGGTATGTAACTTAAATATTATGCAGGGTAAGTAACAAAATGATTACACCTGCAAAAAGTTTGAATATCTCAGGCTATTGTTAATATTTTCCAATAAAGCTTTTGCCAATTAATAAAGGGCAAATTTCCGACTGGGTGTCCAATTTTTATCCATTTTGGTACATAGATTGGCCAGCTATGCAAGTTTAAACAGAGCAACCCCCCCATTTTTACCTAAAAATGGCGTTTACTACAACGCTAAGGGCAGATTGCACTTCATTGACGAGAAAGTAAAGATGAATTCTCAGTATTACGTCAACACTTTGCTACCGGAGCTGTTTGATGATTGCTATGCTCTTCTACCAAATGGTTTCATCTTTCAGAAGAATGGTGCTCCGGCTCATGCATCTCGTCTTTTACAGGCATTGATCAGCGAGAGAAACCCGAATTTCATTAAAAAGAATGAATGGCCTCCAAACTCTCCCGATCTCAATGTTCTATATTACTATGTCTGGGGAACCATGCTGCATCTCTATCAGAAACACCAGCCGAAGCCTAAAATCAAAAGATAACTGCAGGAAGTGCTACAATCGATCTGGGATTGAGTGCCCCAAGCTGGAATCAACAAGATTGTCCTAGCGTTCCTAAAGCGACTACAGTCCTGCGTAGCAGCGGGAGGAAAGCATATCGAATAGTCAGCAAAGCTAGCAGATACGACTGGTTCTTTCTGAACCACTTCAGCGGCCCCTTTCAGGGCCAAAATAAAAATAAAATTACATATAATTCATATTTACAGTCCATTAAAAAATGGGGGGTTGCTCTGCTGAAACTTGCAAAACTGGTCAATCTAAGTTCCAAAATGGATGAAATATGGCCATCCCATCGGAAATTAGTCCTGTAGTAATTGGTGTAAGTTTTATTGGAAAATATTTACAGTAGTCTGAGATATTCAAACGTTTTGCAAGTGTAATCATTTTTTTACTCACCCTGAATGTTATATTTTATTTACTCCAATTTGTAAGTAAAGATTGTTGGTTGAACAGGATCAATTGATCAATTCAACACATTCTCTAGGAAAATACGCGACCCATGAAGTGGTTTCCTATTTTCAATTTTATCTTCGATTTACTTGTCTCTTGCAGTATTCAAAGGCAAAACTTGGCGAATTCGTAAGTAACCCTACAGTAACATCATTACCACGCACTATTTTCCTTAGTAATTTCTATATTGGCTACAGTTTTTCAGCGACATTGACTATTCCATTGCTCTTGGATTGTTCTGGTTTGTAGATCTTATTAGCAATTTATATCAATACAAGCCAATTTAAAGTTTTTTTAATCTGCAATTTTGCTTCATACACTGTCTAAAATGATAATCGCGACGTTATCATTTCTTTTATTTTTTTCCCAATACAGGGTGATAGTGGAGGACCTCTATCTTGTTTAGATCAAAACGGAAGGTGGACTGTCATGGGAATTACAAGTTTTGGACAGAGTAATTGGAGTGGTCAAACTGATGCTATTGTGGATACAAATGTTTCAGCCTTCGTTGATTGGATACATGCAAATATGAAAAAATATTCTTAAGTAATCAGGTTTTATACTTATCCATTTATTATTACGGATGGCCTGCCAATATCTTAATTCACTTTCTTCAGCGTCTATCATAATCAGAGGTCAATTTGAATCTACTTTACTTCTAACTATTTTAATTTCTCACTGAAAAGATCTGATTAGAACTTTAATATTCAGCGTAAACATTTCAATTCGTGTTCCCTTAATTGAGATTTCGCTTGTGTACGGATGCAATATTATTACCTCCTGTTACATCCTACGTGGAAGATAAGTTGAGTATTTAATAATGGTTAATTTGTGAGGACTTCTATTGTGAGTGATGGTTGAAATATTATTATTTCTGTGAACAGTGACTTAAATATGCTTGAGTAATAGACAGAGTAATTTGAAAAAGCTGTTGAGGGCAGCGTAGTTCCTTAAACGTCTACTTGAAGGTTTAACCTTTTAATTGGTTTTATCTTTTTTAAATGTTAATTTGTCCTGGTCTGCAAATGTTGTTCTCAGTGGTCTACACTTGTTAAATATAGAGTAGGGCCTACTCGGTAGAGTGACTGAGTTGAGACCAGGGCGACTTGATATCAGCTTAGGATAATGTGCTAGTATTATAGTAGTTTTAGTGTCTTTTCTATGATTGAGATATTACTTAAATAAATAGAAAACCTTATTTAAAGAAGTAAGAGTCATTATTGAGATAATATGTCAAATTAAACATACATTAGATACAAATATAAGCAATCACACTATTTTATCCTAGATCATTATAATTGAAGGCACAATAATGATAGTTACATTTATATCTACTTCTTTATGAGCTAACATTAGACATGAAGAACAGAAACAGAAAACAAATCAAACAGCAAAAGCATAAAAAGTAGGATAATAAATAAACCACCACCAATTGCACGATTAGAGTTACAGTTAGCCTAATTGTATCAAAATACTCACTTCATACATTCTATTATTGGGCATAGGCCTACATCTACATCCTTATCCGTCATCATTGGATAGGAGGAAAATAGAAAAAACAAACAAAAAAATATTTATGATAGACCATTTTATTTAAAGCCAGAGACGAACAATCTCTCTCTCTTTCATTCTCTTTTGTATACAATTTCTATGTAATATTGAACGGATAATTTGTTAATTTTTGTTTCGAAGAATCAAATAGCGTACTGCAAATATTTATGTGATTTGCATTTAGTTAGATCACTATAACTTATATTTTATACATTCCTTTCTGCAACTGAACATATTTTATTTGCTTGAAAAGATGGAGTATAATTAAATAGCAACTCGAACTAACAAAATTATTAATGTAACTAGCAGTGCCTAATCGATACATAGCTTACAATTGCTTTATAATATATTATATTTTACAACACATTCTGTCAGCGTTAAATTACTCCGTCGGTCATTATGGTCGAGGATGCCCAATTAGAACTTCCATCAACTTCTAGAAGCCGACCACTTTTACGACCGGATTAGCTGTCCTGATCTCCCCCTCCTGCTTACCCCGCCAGGACGCGTTGAACGGATCCGAGTCCGAGATCCGAGTTAAGAGAGGATCCACAGTCGAGAGGATTGCAACGCCAATCAATTGAGTCGATGAGGCTTGAGTAAACAAACAAAATCCAAATCTTCCTGCTGCGCCAGAGAGGGATTGCTTTGTGTATCACAGTGATTAGCATAAGATGAATCTGTTTTGGAGTTTTATATTTGTTCCTGGATGACCTTATCGAATAAAAATGTCAGCTTTTATTTCCAAATCTGGATCCTATTGCTTAGAACTCCGTCCACGTGGCTTTCTTATTCAATCTTCTGTTGTAATCATACTGCAGGGTCATATATCTTAGCGCGCTAAAATGATCAAATCCCAGTATTCAGTGTCGCTTGGAAATCAACCAGTAGTTACTTCATCAGTCTAGGCGTCTCGCCGACTGCTGAGTAACGACGAGCCAGCGTGACTACATCGTGATGAGCCAGCGTGACTACATCGTGACGAGACAGCGTGACTACATCGTGAAGAGCTAGCGGGACTACATCGTGACGAGCTGGCGAGACTACATCGTGATGAGCCAGCGTGACTACATCGTGACGAGCTAGCGTGACTACATCGTGACGAGCCAGTGTGACTATATCATGACGAGCCAGCGGGACTACGTCGTTGTGGGTTAGAGGACCTTTCCACAGACGACAGATGATTCCTATGAACTGATCTACGGCGGAGTCGTAAGGAGGGCAGTAAGCGGAGTGGACCTTCTTCCCACGACATTGTACTATGGCTCGTAGACGAGTCATTATATTTTTTAGATATCTGATTTGATTTGTCGAGTTGCCGCTTAGGGCTAATTTCCTTATATTCTACGGAGGTAAACACATTAGCGCCGGGACTACCAGGGTCGCAGAAAGCACCACCATCCACAAGACAGCCTTTAAATACATTAGGTTAGGTTAGGGGGTTGGCTACTAGAGCCGAATAAGACCCGAGTCACGGATTAAATTGGGTCGGGAAACCTAAGTAGGGACGTCACTAATATTAATACATCTCCGTTTTCGTAATGCTCATATGGCACAGAGAATTAAGAAGTGTAGTAAAATTCGTGAACCACCGGGTACCGAACCTCGGACCTCTCAACTTGGCATCGAGTTGTTTCGCAGACAGTAGCAGCTAGTAATTATGCCTCTGCTTCCGAAATTATGGCAACTTGCATTCATGCTTCAGTAGCTATTGCAACTTTAGTTAAAGCCTCAGAAGCTAGACCAGCTTGTTTTGATGTTTCAATACCTATAGCACTTTGTGTTTAAACTTTAGCGGTTATATTGTAACAGCTTGTATTGATGCTTCAGTAGCTATTGCAACTTACGTTTATGCCTGAAAAGCTATAGCAGTTTGCGTTGAAGCTTCGGTAGCAATATTATCTTGCGCTGATGCTTCCTTGGCTATTCAGTAACATATTGCCTTAATATTTATGTAGCTATATCACATGTCATTTATGTTTTTGTAGCTATTCCAGATAATGTTGATGCTTACATAATTATAGCAACTTGCTTTGATGTAAGAGTTTTAGCGTATTGAATTTTTATTTATCAGCTGCAGCAGCTGGCATGCTTCTTATCTGCTTCTCTCCTTGCAGCAGATTCTATAGCTGCCACAGTAGCTGTGATTACTTGCACAGGTGTACGGTAGACTGATGAACAAATACTGTGCTCATGATCCTCGATCCAAGTAACATCTGCATGGCGAAATCGCCTAGCTATCTCCTGCAGTGCAGGTAGCATTTTTATCAATTTGTCTCTCATATAGCTTCCGCAATCCCGTCACCTCGGGTAGAGATCTGACTATCACTAACCGCTTCATCTTCACAGTAATAAAATCAACCTTAACACGCTCCAGCGTGTATGGATCGATTCCACGTTTACCCAGCGATAATTCTAAAAGAATACAATTATTATGGAAAATATCCAGCTTGGAGTAGTTGAGGGGTAAGTTGTCTTAGAAGCATCTCACAGGAACCATTGGTCTCTTCTCTTCCTGTCTCATTTCATCTTCCAGGTATGTTCTTGGTTTGAGAGCTGAACCGGTATCTAGCAGATTTAGCGTTGACATTATTCGCTGAAAATTCATAGAATATCAGTACTCGCCAACAAGGCAAATTTTACATCGTTGTCGTCGTACGTACGTGGCATCCATTTCGTGGCAAAAGTTGACATTCTTGTGAATGTAGAGTCAGAAATCTCTTCCTCTATACTGATGGTAGATGTGATACGATAGAGGTTGAGGAGATAGATGTTGTTGTTGTTGTCACTGAGGTGGCTATCTGGTGTGCTGCCAGTCAATTGACGTTGGTTTACGACGGTGGGATTCCAGACCGAGAAAATCCTAAGGAAAGATGACAATAATTTTATTATTTTCTTTGTTTGTTTATCGTCGTCAAGTTCAGATAATGACAGGCTCGATACAGAGCCGGTCAGGATTTGCGAGATATAGATGCTCTCATTCTTCCGCTGGTTCAACTGAATGCTGACCATCTGGTGTCTCAACCTGCGCGTCTACCGAATCCTCTGTGTTGTAGAATGATGAGGCGAGAGAACTTTCTGGTGGAAAAAAAAGGCCTAAGCACATCTCTGTAACACGTGACATTAGACTAACGAATTTCATCGAGGCTTGATTCATATCGAGTCCTCTCAACAGCTTGAGTGAAATTTGGACGGTCTCATCAACATCTGTGTATAGTGTAGAGTAGACAACGATATGCTCTGGATAGGTTGCATCAAGGTTGCATCCTGAAGGAGTTTTTTATTCTATACTCTCAGCGTATAGGTTAGGACGAAATGGATCCTCCCGAAGGTTTGCTGGGCTTGACAGGGCTAGAACCAGTAGATCTGGAACTCACCTTGACGTTGTGACCCCAAGGATGTTGGATAGTTTTACGATGGGACTCTCGGCTAAAAGCAGAATATGACGCTCTAATAGAAAAACTACGGAATTTGCTCTAATAGAAAAAAATTGAAATTCTTTTTCCTTACTTAATAGATGATGCATTCGATTCAGAATACGACTCATCTGTTGAGCGTAATGGTTTACACTGAGACTTTTCCTATTCTTTAGGATCTATTACATTACCAATTCATGCTTTTGAGGCCGCCTGTTCTCACTCTGTTATACTAATAATAAATTATAACTTATTATTATCTATAATAAAACATTTACGATCTATTTTATGTATACATGTACATTAATCCTTGTCGCTGCATCAGTTTTGAGCCAGGTTAGCGTAGACAGACCACCTAGCAGACAGGTTAGAGAGCACTCCACAAGTCAAGTGCAAGACACATTTACAAACAAGCCTAATTCAAAACTTCCTGTGATCTAAAGTCTGCTTCGACCTCAAAAAATAATGGATGCATCGTTTGAAGTGATAAATAATATCGTAATGGAACGGGAAAGGTTTTAGCTGAATAAGAATAAGCGAAGCGAACCTCTCATTCGTAAAATCCAACCAAAACCTGGTAGCTGGCACCAGTTTAAATAATGTATTATTTATGTCAATTTCTATATTTCATACGCAGAAGTTAAACAAACGCTTTATTATTACCTCCGCTACATAAGCCCTATCCCGTCAAATCGTGTTATTTTATCTCTACTGTGTTTTTATGCATAACAATGCGCTTTTGAATATATTTCGTAGACTACTCTACTGATTGTTTGTGGTTAAACCAAGGAGTTGTTCATATGTTTCTTACGTGATGAGCCGATTTATGTTGTGTTGAATTCAATACAATACATTATAATAAAATACAATGAAAGTTAAAGTTGAATTTCTTTATAATCTTGCATTGTTTTAATAATTAATGCACCCACAATCTAGAACTCTTTACCTGCTAATCTTCGCTCTTGTTTTTCTCTTTCAACATTCTCTAGCAAGCTAAGACTTACCTTTTCCCATCATAGACATAATCAATCTACCCTGACCATTTTTTGATCACCGGACTGGCATTCGTTTAGGACCTTACTTCTCCTCAGCACATTTCTTTTGCAGATTGGTATGGGTGAACTGATATGTAGAAATGTGTGCTGTTGGGGACGTCCTTGACATCATCCCTGGATGAGAAAACGTACGTTAAAACTTTATTATTTATTATTATTATTAATTTCTTTTTAGTTAAAGTTAATTTTTGAACGGAAGGCCATGTCAGAGGCCATGCATAGCACTTTCTCTCTCTCTCTCTCTCTCTCTCAGTGTACTGCCTACTGGCAGGTCCATGGTATATAACGCCTCAACTCATCTCTATCTTCCGTTTTTCTCTTCATGTCAACATACGAGTGGATCTTTAAATTATTTATAACATTCGTCTGATATACCATTATTCTTGGGGGTCCTGCATATGACGAGGTGGGCCCACTACGCCTTCCTCGGCTTGGAATAGCATTTAATGGGCAGGGGCGTCATTCCCTGAAAAACAATAATGTTTACCAATGCATAGCACTAGAGAAGCATATTTAGCAGCTTAGTATGCTTGCACTGTCTGCGTGATCTCAATGGCACCAACTAGCACTTTATAGACTGGCAAATTTATTTAAAATACAAACACAGAAAAGTGCATCATTTCCTTAGTTGATTCAATCGAATGCTTGAATCTACAAATTGAATTGAATTTAAAAATTGAAACAAAATTTATTTACATTACCTTTTATGATTGGGTATTTACATGTATAGAATTTGGTGATATATGTTGCCGGCATGTCTCTGACGTAAATACAACTTTCTAATTCTCTAGTTCCTCTTCTATAAACTCTTCTAACTATAATAATCCATTTAATGCCTTCAGTAACAATATAGTGTTGGGGGTCCAAGACGCCCTATATTGAAAGGAAAAGTTGTAAAAGAGAACTTCAAATCGAAAAGTGAAAAGGAAATAAGGTTCGAATCCCAGAAGAAACGCGAAGGATGGGTTGTTTCCTAAAAGTGTCCAGGTTGCATCCGCTCAGAGTTACATAACAAATTCTGAGAAGAGATAAGAAATCAACTCAATTGAAATAAAATATTAAATTAATACCAGTTTCAAGCATACATACATTCATACGAAAATAATAATATTACAAAAACCTTAAAGTCCGCTTAAGTTCAAGTTCACCATCGAAGTACAGTAGAGTTAAAGCTTAAGCAAAGAGGCGACAAACAGAGATAACTGATATAATAATAATAAAAGTTCAGAAACGACGCAGTTTAATATCAAATAAAGCGAAAATTAAATAACAGTTACAGTTACCGTTATCGTTACCGTTCCATAAGGTCACTTTAAAATTCAAGTTACACTACAAAACTACAGTTACCGTTACGAGTGTTGCTTAGTTTCAGTCTTCACTCGTCGACCGCTACGTGGTAACTTCTCATGGTAACTTCTCATAGTAACTGGCCATGGTGACTGCTCGACTCAAACTCCCCACTAGAACTCACTATGGAAACTGATTTTAAACTCTCAGTCTAAAACTGCTATGTAGCCCCAAGGTACAGGCAACAGTAATTAATAACTAAACCTAGGCCGTAACAGCCACTCGAAGACCATATATGGAAATGTAAAGCAAAAGGAAGCCATGCACTCTGGATTATAATAATGTATCAACGTAACTAAGTGGAATAGAAAACTGTAATAAGAAGTTGTCAACCGAAGGCTTGTGAAAAACTACGACAGGTAGTTAATTCGCAACAGTAGAATACCAACGGTCAAATAGTAAATGTACATGAAACTTCCATGCACTTAAATTACCCTACTAACCCTAACCTTAACCCTGATGGGCTTAAAGGTTTCAACATTAATGTTCTTAAATTATAACAGTATAAGAATAAACCTAAGGTTTTCAACAATAATGTTCTTAAATTATTATTATATAAAACTAAGACTTCGAATGAAACGTAGGCTTATTATATATATACATGTATATATATATATATATATATATATATATATATATATATTATAAAAGTTAAATCATTCTTGGTTATATACATAAAGCGAAGTATATTTAAAAATTCAGATTAATATGCCTATACAAGTCAATCATACTACCTACACATTCTCGATTATGCACACATTCTTCGATACAAGGGGTATTAAATAAATTATATGTCCTCAAAAATATCAGGAATACAACTTTTAATTAAAATAAGATAGGCGTTTAGATATCAACTAAATATATTAATTCATATAGGATTTAAAGCAACGTTCAAGTTTATATCGTTGAATAAGTTACCTGCATCATGTTCGAAAGTCGCAGCTAAATCAAAATGAATTTTCACGAAATTAAAATACCTTGTAGGCCTGATGAAGTAGTGTTTTGGATCCAAATCACCCAAAGAGACATAGTTCGATATCTAATTCGGAGCGAAAAATGAGCTCTTCGTAAAAGTAATTTAGGATTACTTTTTACCCCGGGTGTAAAGAACCCGAGGTTTGACAAAAAAAACGATTCGAGCTATAGGCCCTACGTGTTGAATAACCTCGCGGTTACACGAGGTCATTTAGCTGCTCAAAAGAATTGCTGAAGCAGACTGCTAAGTGTTATTGCACTGTTTGTTATTATTATTACTATTAATATTAATATTATTATTATTATTATTATTATTAATTATTATTATTTTTACCTTATATTTTAGCCCAGGGCCTTATACAGCCCAGGGCATTTAAAAAAATTTCTTATTAATATTATTATTATTATTATTGCTATTATTATTATTGCTATTACTATTAGGCCTACTATGGCAATAGAACTTCTCAATAATACAAAAGTTTTTTATTATTCGTATGCTGATATGCATTAACAAATATATTCATAATCGTCTTGGCTGTTACTCATAATTTTGCGAACTATTTGAAAACTCGTATTACTAAGAATTTAATTTTATAACAATTATGGGTTGGTATGTATGCATGTGGTGTCGAGTTGATTATGTAGTAAACATATAGTTCTCTCTGTTTCAGTATATTCTAAATTCCTATACTAAACCCATGTGTTGTCATCAGGTTGTGCAAGATTATTATCAATATGGATTTCAACAACAGCAGTGGACGGCCTGTTAAACAGAGCGTTCTCGAGCAGTGACTTCAGTGAACCATAAACTTCTCTTTCATCACTGCAACATTGCATCATCATAACTTATACCTTAGCCCGCTCATATTGAGTTAAACTAGCGCACAATATTAATAACGATTCATAATTAACGCCGATAAATAGTGGATAGCACTATTCATCTCGCATGTTAACATAAAGTTGGTGCAATGAAGTTTCTCAATTGTATGCTAGGCTTTCTTACTATCTCGCTAAATTAGAGTTCAATTAAACAGTTTAAAGCATCGTAATGCACGAAAAACAGTTAAGTATAAAAGTAATTTATTAAGTAATTTAATGAGTAATTTAATTAATTTGTAAAAGTAATATACTTCTGTCTCCCTCATCACTCAACAGTACATTAGCACAAAATCAACTAGTTGCACTTTCACCAAGTTTAATCTAATACCGAATTAGAGAAAAATTGGCAAAAATATTATTCAAGTAGATAATTATTAAATTATAATATTAAATAGATTTAGTCATACAAAGTTATACATTTGCATAGTAACTCATGGGTAATATTCATTCGTTACAAATAAGTTGCGTGAGTAATAAATTAGGCCTTCTCGGTCTTCCGCTTTGCTCTTCGTGTCCGCATATGAGTGGGTCTCTAAATCACCTAACAAATCTAATCTCGGTCTGTCTCTGCCTCTTATTCCATCCATTCTATCTTCTATGACCTCTTTTAATAGACTTCTCCCCGCCTTAGAATGTGTCCTATCCAACTCTTCTTCCTATTTCTTAATACACTTATCAACTGTCTATATGAACCAACTTTCTCCAGATCTTCCTCATTGTAATCTTTTGAGTCAGCTAATCCACTCCATTCTTCTCTAAATCCACATTTCCAATACCTTTATTTTCCTAATATCTTCCTTCTTAAAGTCCACGTTTCACATCCATACAATAGCGTCGCCCAAAACCAAGGTTTTCACTGTCTTTGTCTTTGTGTCTGTCTTTAGACTTCATGTCCGCGTATTCATATCCAACTTTTCTATCTATTTCATAATGCATTCCTTAACAGCTGTCTCTTTGTACCAACGCACTAACTCTAAACTTGCAAGAAACCTAAATTTAAAAAAATCTATGCCGTTTAAATAATTATATATCTATATAATATGTAAGTAATATATATATATATATATATATATATATATAGATGTATATATATATATATATATATATATATATATATATATATACAGTATATATATTATATTAAGCTATATATTATATATATATTATAAATTTATTATATATTATATATATATTATATATTAATAATATATATATACATATATATATTATATATATATTATATATATATTATATATATATTATACTATATATAATATTTATATATTATAAATATTTATTTATATATATATATATATATATATATATATATATATATAAGTAGATATATGGTACCTTCAGTACACAAACTCTTAAAATCCTAATTTTCGCTCACCACGCTCACTCAAATTAGGATTTTAAGAGTTTCTCCCCTGAAGGTACCATGTATCTACTGGACTCTAAGTTAAAATATAACGTGTAATATTTATAATTAAACTACACAACATCGATAATAATAATCTCTAATACCAAATATAACGAGTATCATTCAAATATGTGGGAACACTTTTTTAATGGAAGTTGTTAGTGACATCTCATGATTAGAAATGCATTATTAAATAATATTAATAATTAATAACTTATTATTATAATATATTATTTACGCATTATATTACAAGTTTTGCAAACACGAATAAACATTAAACAATTAATGTGAATTAATTCTTGATAACTTCAAAAGTGTGAAAGTTATATATATTGTATTTCAAAAATGCCGCGACATTTTGTAACAGGCAACTAGTCTTCAAATATCGCTGTTATTACACTGTATACAGAGGGGGCCCCGTAGCGTAGTGGTTTAGCGACCAAGCCAATGGATACTAGTGGCAGTAGTATTCGGCCTGAGTTCAATTCCGACTGCGGCGGTGGTCCTCTTTTAGTTTTTTCAATTTTTTTAACTTTTTATTTAAAATAGTTAACAGTTTTAGGCACACGATATTTAAATGTAGGTATCCATCGACCAAGGGCTATTGGATTGGGTATCTTTTATTTGCCATAGTGCTCGATGTTGCGAGTTTTACGCTTTATGTAAAGTATCTAATCTCCTGTAATGTGATTATTACAGCATGCAGCTATATAATAATTGTTAATGCAGCATGCTGCGTAATACAAAATGTGTTCTATATATTAGGCCTATACAAATTTTTAACTGGTATCCACTCGTTAAACTTATCGCTATAACCCATCCACTTAACTAATGCATGCTCAGCATTGTTAATTTTTTTCTTTTGTAGTACTTTTTCTATTCTGTAAGTTTCTTGATTAGTTTTCTGTAGTTCTTGTTCATAAAAACTACCCTCTAATACCTCACCCCTCATATCTTTTAAAACATAAGTTATAGGCCTAGTTTGTTTTACTACATGTACTACGTATATAGCTTCAGACCAATTTGGTATATAACCTTTTTCAAAGTCACCTTTTATTCGACTAATTCTTACTCTATCCCCAACTTTAAATTTAGGTTTCTTGACAGGTTTCTCTTGTGTACAAATTTCTACACTTTTCAATTTACTGCATTTAGCAGGAGTCATACCTGTAGTACTATGAACCGTATTATTATATTCAGTAATTAATCTATCAAACATATCAACCCAGTTCCTAGTATTTTCTGCTGTAAACCTTTTCCACATCTTTTCTTTTAACGTTCTATTAAACCGTTCAACAACACACGATTTATGTTCTCCATAAGTAGAATATCTATTAATGTTATTTTCCTCTAACCACTGATCCATATTTTTATTATAAAATTCTAAACCTTGGTCTACCCATATATGTCTAGGACACCTACCCGATTCCTTAACTATATATTTAAAGGCTTCAGTGACAGTGTCACCCCTCTTATCTTTCAACGGTACACTCCATGCATATTTTGAATATACGTCAATAACATTTAACATGTATTTATATCCATAATTTATCTGTCTCCATTCCTTCATGTCAACTAAATCTGCACCCCAAATATCATCTACAGTGTACACTTCTACTTTCCTTTTCTCGAACTTTCTTCTAACAGGTTTATGTAATTCTTCTGCAAGATCTTCAAAGGGTCCAGATTTAAATTTTTGTTTTCGATTACAAAAATTTAAATTGAACCCTTCTTTAAGTTTTTTGAATGACCGAGTCCAAACCTTGCTTTATTTTTCATAATATAATACACTAGTTTTGCCATATTTCTTTGAGTACTGTCAAATTTAGAATCATTAGAAATTTCATAGGCCCTATGCGCTAAAGCCTCGTCGCTAATATTTCTACTAGCGTATCAGTATTTTCTGTATAAAATTGATCATGTAACTTACACATTTTATCCAACTCATTAATCCCCTTGTACCCCTCTCTATTTCTTTGTGTGTACTTTGTACCAGGACCGCAATAAGAATACTTATTTTGATTATTAAAGGACCCATTTTTTACATATTCTCCTTCATTTGATGGCAAGTGTAATTCACCAACAGTATTTCCGATTTTTGATAGAACATTATTAAATACACCTTGACCATTTTTGCTTGCGATAAATTTACATTTTTGCTTACCACATTGTGCACATACAGCAATTAAAATTTTTCTGTTATTTTTAGAAATTCTTTCTTGTATATTTGTTGAATCAGTTACTGCTCTACATTTTAAACAGTACATATTTTATATCTTTATTTAAAAGATATAAAAGATCTGACAGAATGTCAGTATTTATTTCCTAATAACTTTCCATTCTGGGTGTCTGCCCATCAGACGTTAGTCTAAATAATCTATCTGATATTATTATCGCATATAGATGAGTTTCTGCTGGTATAGGTTGTTCAAATTTTAGTTCTAGACTAATACTCATTACATTAGATCTTACTTGTTCACTCTGATGCCTCACGTCAAATACTATAATAGGATATAACTCCTTGTAACTAAGTAAATTTATTTGATTACCACCTATTAAATTATTTATTCCATAATAATCTTTCTTGAAATTTTCAGCCATTTCATAAAGTTTAACGAAATCATTTTTTGCGTAATCTACATCTATATAATCTGATGGATATCTATCCCCATTTAACTTAACACAAGCTGAGCTTAAATTAACATGATCGAATATAGCTGGATTTTGTTCTTGGGTACGAATCTTATCAGTTTGAAATGAAAGTATTATCCATCTAGGCTTTTCTACACCTGCTGAACTATTTAACATCCAGTTAAAACTACGGACATTTTGAATTACAGTAGTATGCTCATCACTTCTTGCAGAAAAATGTAATGGAATAAGTGCTTTATTTTTCACTAATTCTAATAGTTGAGTTCTTTTAATTGGAGACGGTATTACTTGTGGAATAATCCATCTAATATCATTCAATAATATTTTACCTGTAGGAACGCCATTTGCTCTATGTATTGGTAAATCGTCACTACCTCTTGTAAATTTCAAAATGTGTTCCATATTATATAAGACCTTGTCATATTCTGAGAATCCAAAAATATGAGAAAATGGTATAATGAATGAAAAGTTTCCTCTAGGATCAGAACTCATAAGAAGTTTCCTGCGCACATCAAAACCCTGATTAAAATTATTATTTCTAGTAGGCCTATAGCCTGCTGCAGGCGCAGCCACAGATGCATTAATTTCGTTACTATCTGCACTAGGAGATGTATCTTTACTCCAACATTGTTTAAGACCTGAACTACTGTTAAAATCATCTGGATAAATTAGATAACCTAACATTGATGTAGTTTGTCCAGGAAAATTTAAAGTTTCCATTATTTGCCCACCTAATCTGTACTGAATACTTGAAAACATATACATTATAGCATTATTAATTAAAGCTATTTGGGCATCAGCTGCATAAGCATTATCGTTATCATTTCTAACTAACTGTCCCTTTACCTCAATATAACTTTGAGAAGGAATATAATAAGTATCACTAGCTGGGATTCTAATTTCAATTGTGTGTCCAAAGTTATTAAAATCTGCTTTACTTTGAGGAATAAAAGTCTTAAAATCTTTTCTTTCAATACTGTTATCAACAAGTACTTGACTTTGTAATATAAGCGCGTCATTTTCTATTTCTGTCTGCATTTACTGGTATTAAAATCTCTTGATACCACTACCAGTTACCAATCTTTCCAGTATTTGTTTTGAATTATCATCTAACTGCTTCTTCTTATCAGTAGAGAGTTTCTTTATTAAAGCTTTACTTCCTTCTGTAAGAGCGAAAGCTCCTATTTCCCCTAAAGATGATAACATAGGTTTAGCAATCAGATCTTTATTTTGAGTAATATAAGAACCAATATCTTTTAGCGTATCTACAAAACCGTAACCATATATCATATTTCTTTTAGAGGTGTACAGAAGTTTGTTCTGGACCCCCGAAGGGACATACATTTGATTCTTCTTTTTTACGATCATCTTTATTTAAACAGATATAAAAGATCTGACCTCTCTAATCAGTATATCAATAGTAATTTTTTCTCCCATTAGGTCAATAGGTTTATTATCCTGATCTGTTAACCATATCCTAATACTTTGTATATCGGGTCTTCCTACAACTGGAAGAAATATTAATTCAGGACTTGGTCTCTCTATTACTTTATATCCTGGGCTTACTCTTTGTGTAAAGTTATAAATAACATTTGATCTAGAGCTATTAACGTAAGTACCAATAATGATATCACAGTGTACCAGTATTGAGTTTACTTTTTCTATATCTATTATGTTTGGTGATTGATGAGTACCCAAACCCAACTTTTCATTTGTAAATCCTAAAGTTCTACCTATCGAATTTTCTACTCCAAAATCTACCATATAGTTTTCATTAGGTATAACAAGTATTGTTTTAAACGTTGGTTTATAATAGTCTATTTCAATTTCAGAAATTTCTTCTGTGAGCTTTATTTTTGAATTAATTTCAGCCAGTTCATAAGCACCCCTTTCAAATGTTATCGTTTTCCAACTAACCCCCTTATCTGTAGAGTATTTAAATTTATTATTAGTTTCTGTAATATTTGGTACAGAATTATAGGTGTGTAATGATAAAAAGGCTGCTTCATATTTTTTACTTGTATCGAGGAATATTGGGGGATTTAGAGTTGTGGTAAAATCAGTTGTATTACTAGACAGCGTTAGCTTTGCCATTTGTATTTACTGATTCTAAATTAGTTAAGACGTTACATGTAATGTAACTGTACTTTAGGACGTGACCAAAGGTCACTATAGGTTATTACTCTTTAAGATTTGATCGTGGGTATTCTTACAGATAATTTTATTGATCAATAACTCATCCAAAATAGTAATAATGGTATTATAAACTCCATTATTACCTGCATGATATGATGCAATATATTCTTCTAATTTTTCAAGTAAATCATTTGCATCACTATATACTAGAGCGTAGTTTGTTTTAGGTCTCCCTCTTCCACATTTCTTCTTAACAAGTTTCTTTTTCTTTTTTCCCTCACCAACTACCTGTTTACTTTCCTGAATATACTTTAACCTTTTCTTATATTTATCTAAAGTAATCCTTTGTGAATTATATATCTCTTTCTCTCTATCAGACTTCTTAGATAAT
This sequence comes from Enchytraeus crypticus, assembly GCA_905160935.1. NCBI lineage: Eukaryota > Metazoa > Annelida > Clitellata > Enchytraeida > Enchytraeidae > Enchytraeus > Enchytraeus crypticus. The sequence continues at coordinate 343,582 of CAJHZI010000533.1, read as the reverse complement.
CGATCATCTCGAAATTCTTGTGCTAGACTTTTTATTTTGGTTGTAACTTCTTTTAGAATTTCAGGAATTTCACCAATGTTATGAAACACTTCACCTGGAAGTGGTAAACTTAAGTCTTCTAAATTTTCTATATCTGTTTCATTAAAATCTTTATTTAAGTTAACTCTTGGAGTAATTGGAGTAGATTCCTTTGGTTCACTAAATACATCAGTAAGACCTGACATTTCTTGTATCACATCTCTTAAAGCAAGTCTTTGGTCGTTATCTCGAATTGCTAAAATATTATTTAAATTTTGTTTCTCATCCCCAATAGTTTTCATAACTTCTTTAGTACTATTTATGATTGGTTTGAATAATTCTGCCTGACTCTCGTATGTTTGTTGCTTACCAACTTTTTCATCTCGGAACATTTCCTTAACCTCATTTTTAACCTTACTGTACGTTGTAGGATCAAATTTCACCATCATATTTATATAATATTATTTTTGTATTTCTAGATGTTTCTATGTATTTCTATGTACTTCTATGTACTTCTATGTACTTCTATGTATTTCTATGTATTTCTATGAATATGTTTGGAATATATACTTCATCTTCGATACAGAACTGCGTTCTGCTTCATCTTTGATGAAGGAAGATCTTTACAGACTTTAGTCGGTAAATATAAAGTATCATAATTTAAGAGATATCTTCCACATTCAGGAGGTTCCCAAAGATTGATTACAATATATCCGTGCTTCTTAGACCATGCATTATCACAAAGTTTTTCAAACTCTTCTAAAGCCATATCCCCAGAAATATGTGTATCATAGAAATATTTCAATGTCTTTTTATCTTGATGAAATAAAATAAATATATTAGCATTTTGTCGTATTCCATGCTTTTTTAACTGATGTAAGCTTTGGCATAAATAAAATGCATTTACATTGTTGTGTCTACCTCTGCAAAAGTAATCTGTCATAACTTTTTGATCCTCATTCATAACATCATCGAAAACTACAATATGGGTTTTATCTTTATCAAGTTCTTCAGGGCTTACAATACTCGACTCATTAGGATTGTACAAAGTAATAATGTCATTTGTTATGCCATTGCGCTTCTTAAATTCCTCATTACTGTCCTGGAGATATCTGTAAGCATCTTGAAAAGGGGTTGTGGTGTATATCATCGCGTCATCATATTTTAGAACTTTATTTAGTAAGAAATTAAGCATCAGGTTAGTTTTTCCACACCCCGTACTACCGGCTATTATCATAAATACATTTTTAGGAAAAATATCAGCATGCTTACTGTGTTTTTTATTACCATATAGAGGTATTAGTATTTGTGAAAAGTCTGTTTTTAGAGACATTAGTGATTTACTAGCTACGAAGTTGCTAGCTGTCTTCGACAGATTTGGAATAATTCATGCAATATATCATGAAAACTTTGCCTCTTGTTAAGTTCATTAATAACATAAATAGAGTAATGACCGCATATAACTTCATCTCTAGCTTGAATTTTATACGTACTAAAATACCCATCCTTTTCTGAGCAATAATTCTTAATTTCTAATGGTGGTTCAAATCCGAAACTATCAAAGTAATAACAATTTTTACCCTTACTATAAAGACTAACCCAATGGGTTCCTTGACCCTTGGTATCATCCATATTGCATATTAAGCTTTCGTCATTGCTAATCTTTCCTTTTAACTCATCTCTCATAAAAACTCCTTTAAAATTTTTAATTGATTTACATTTATCTATAATATCAAAATTACTTAAAGGTTTTAGTGGTAAAGGAAATTTACGTAGAAATTTAGGAAAAGTTAACACTTGCAAGGTTTTGTTTTTTTAAGTAAAATTCCTGATCCTTCTCGTTCTAAGTATAAACCGTTACCCCAGACAGCACCTCTAAGGCCTTTTGTATTACCTCCTAAACCATAATTATTTAAGGCTTGCAATAATAAATCTCCACTTATTGATCTTGGACCAAAAATGGATTTTCCATTAAACCCTATTTTATCTTTTTCTATTTTCTCCATTTCTCGATTATGTCGCGCCGTTTCAGATACTTGTTTACTAGAATTTACTGCACTGGCTATACCCCCAGCTAACCCACCTGCTGCACCTAAAGCACCTAGAACTGCTGGAATTGCAGCAAGTAGTGGTAAGAAACCTCCAGTTTTTTCCATATGCTTAAGTTGAGATTTGCTAAGTTTCAATTCCACTCCACCCTTAGCTTTTTTAATTTTATTTAATTGAGTTGCCGATAAAGGAAGAATAATATCTCCCGTTAAGTGATCTTTAGGTAACCTTATTACCACTTCACATCCATTATCATAAGCATGCTTAATTTTAGTTGCCTGCCCAGGTGTAAGTTTAACTCCGTGATTGATGTATTGAGTCATCTCCAACTTTGTTGTCGCAGAACTTTGTTCTGATTTACTGGTTTTAAAATATAGTAAATGAACAACAACTCTATTTTAAAATCTGGTTCTATAGGTAAACAAAAGGTAAATGATTCTAGTATTAAAACCTTATCTAGAATTCTGGACAAAGTCCAGGTAGCCTTTCAGGCTGCTTTAGATACAAAACTTGATCGAAATATTACTGAAGATATCAGTTTAAATGATAATAGAATAACAAATGTAAAATTACCAATTAATGATAACGATGTAGCTACAAAAGGGTTTGTTACCGATATTGCCAACGAAGTTGTCAACTTGCAAAGCAAGATTAAAAAAGAAACTACTCTAGCTGCAGTGCAACTAGCCACTCTACATATAGAAGATACTGTGCAACCTGTTTTAAATTCAAAGCTAAGTAAAAATGGAGATTCAATGACTGGTAGTTTAAACATGAATAATAATCGTATAATTAACGTTAAAGATCCTGAAGCAGATACAGATGGTATTAGTAAGGGATATTGTGAAAAATATTTTAGTCTGTTGAAAAATGATACAGATTCAAAGAAAAAATATCTTCTAAATAAGAGTGATAATGTTAATACTAAGAAACTAATGTTCATTTGTCTTCTTGTGGACAGTATGGTAATGAAATATTCTGAAGAATTTCCTATTAAATATGTTGAAGAATTTAATAAAAAATATACTTATTTACAGAATATTACTTCTAAATATAATAAATTATATAATACTGAAGAAATCCATTCTGACGTGGAACGAATTCTTTCTATGTATATCACTGATTTATTGTGTTTAATTATAACAATAATTGAAGAACTACCGAAAAAAATATTTACGGATTTGAAACTATATCTAGTTCGCTCTAAATTAATTACAACACCTGAAGATGGTACACCTCTAATGAAAATTAGACGCTTTATTTCAAAATTTGTGAGGGATTTAGATCCAAATAGAAATAATGAAGAATTAGAGTTATTATTGCAGAAAAATTTAATGTTTGTAGATTTAGGGCTTTATTATGTTTCAGATTCACTGTTGAACCAATTTTGTTGAAGAAAAAACCAACTAACTAGTGTAATGATATTCGATATTAATAATAGGATACATATCCATCTCTGACGGTTGTTCTGTTTTATCAATAATGCTATATTTAGCTCAAGTTTCGTTATTTCACTGCTCATTTATTAGCTAACTGTTTACTTATATTCTCATTCAATTTCTTTATTCTAGCTTGATTTCGCATAAATATTCTTTTAGCTCTATCATTTATTTCACAATCAGTAGAAGGAACAATTACAGTTTTATTTCTAAATTCCATTAATCTATTTTCATCATAATTCCCTAAGTTTTCAAGTTTATATTTTAACTCTTCTACTTCTTTTTCTAACATTTCTCTATCACAATCCACTAGAGTCAATTGCTGCATAGTATAGTTTAGAGCTTTATATGCAACATATTTATCAGTAACTTCATTTCTAAATCCTTGTATTTTATCTGCATCAGATAATTTATTCATTTCGGAAAGAATTGGTTTCAGTTCATTACTCCATTTAAGCTTTTCGTCTCTAGGTATCAGATCCATTTACTAATGATAAATTGGCTAGACTATTCTCAATTATTTCATTAATTTCTTCATCATTAAGAATTTTTCCAGCTTTTATTATAGGTCTAGATTGCTTTGATTTGGTCTTAATTGGTTTAGCTTTAGGCGCTTTTCTAGTAGTTGCATGGCCCATGAGTTTTAATGCATTATTTAGGGAATTATGACTTATGTGATTGGATTTACAATATTCTGATTTAGTAGTTTTCTTATCTATATTCATGTATTCCTTTAAAAATGTTATAGCATGTTCCCTATACTTTATTAATTTCAATTCATTAAAATCTTTAGGAATTCCTTGCTTATTAGTCTGAGTAAAAGATCTATGTTTATCTTTAACTTGTTGCAATTTAGATCTTACCCTCTCTTTTTCTGAAGGTAGATAAGATTTAACTGTAACATTAGATGTATTCATTTACTACTTGCAAAAGAATTTGCTACTCATTTGCTGCTACGGTTCCTCTCCTAAAAGCAATAAATTCTTTGCAGTTGCAATGTATACACCAACCTCTCTCTTCCCGAGTGTATCCTATGACGTCTCCTAAACATCTTGTACATCCTTTACAATGACTGTTCCAGTACCAAACTGGGTATTGAAAATTTTGACCATATATCCTATATATTAAATTGAAAGTATCAAATGTAAGTTTATCGGTATTAATTCCATATTTCAACATGTGTTCTAATTTTTCATTGTCGTCGACTGATATTTCCCCATAAATTTTCATTAATAATAATTTACTCAGAGCTATATCTTCTAAAGTTATTACTTCTTTTGAGCTACGCACTTGTTTAAGCTTCTCATTAAGATGAGTCTTGATTATAGATATAGAAGAAGAATACCCAAACCCTAACCTTTCTTCTTCTGATATCATTCTTAAATAACTTAAAATATCTTCCTCTCGGGTGTCCATTTTATGTGCCTCTTATTTATTAGAGGATTCTATATATGAAAGAAAATTTTTAACGTGAAGTATTGTTTTAATATGGTCTGAGTAATTATACAGTGTCATGGTTTTATCGCAAATTTCACAGTAGTATTTTTTAGCTGCATATTTCTTATAAGCTCTTAATTTTGCTTGCTGTCTTTCCTCTTCTGTATCATACTTTTTCACTCTTCTAATTAAATCACCTGTTAGACGATCACTCATTTATTAGGTAATTAAATAATTAAAATAAAATTTCAATATCCATATGGTAATGTATATATTTCATTATCGCTCACTCTTACTATACGTCTTTTGTCAAATTGAAATCCCCATTGTTTTAATAAATCTTTTGTAAATATCTGACTATTTTTAATAGTAAATTGAGTATATTTAATATCCACATTAGAAATACTACCTTTAATAAGATCTACTCTAGCTTGATGATTCATCTTATTCTCTGTTTCAGCTGTTACTCTGAATCCTTTAACTTTTCCTTTGTATTTTCCATCATCTAATATATATCCGTAATCTTTTGATTGAGCACAAGCCCAAAATTCAATGTACTTGCCTTTCAATTCATCTGTCCATTCTCCTAAGGAATCTCCTATGTACTTCTCAAATATGTACTTATTAGTTTCATCTTCAATGTAAACAACGCTATCTGTATCCATGTAACATACATTTTTTCCCAATCTATCAATCATATCATATAATCTTAATCTAGCCCAAGCTGAAGTAAAGCATGCGATGTAAATATTAGTATTATAACTTGTTTTTACGAATTGATCTTTAGTTTCATAGGATGCATAAACTGTGTAATCATTTAAGAATGATAGAGACAAGCTTTCTATTTTATCATTCAGTACAGTTTGATAGAATTCTACCTCGTTATCTATATATTTATTTTGTCTATGTTTAGGTACTTGTCCAAATTTACCCCATAATGAATTTAAACATATTTTAGCTATAAATCTTAAACCTGGATTATATTCTAACTTACCTAATTCAATACCCAGTTCCCTGGCTTTTTGTCTATACTCTTCTTCAGAACAATCAAATTTACTGCTTTCTAGTTTAATTTTCAAGAACTTTTTTATATACCCTTTGAATAAGTCATTACTAGTGCTCTCAAAATGTTGTACCTCATAAATGTATTCAATCTTATAACCTTTTTCTAGAGCTTTCTCAATTTCATTAGTACACCAAATCCCTGTAATAGCTCTTTCATCATCTGTATGAAAGCATTCTCCATTTCTAATATTGTAACATTCACTGCAGTTTTGCTTCTTAAATTTTCTAACAGATATACATTCTGCGCACTTTTTACCTTTACAATCTGATTTACATTTTACAGGTTTTTGATGAATGCATTTTAAATCTATTCTATTCATGCATGTTCTACATAACCCAAATAATAGTTTATGAGCTTGTTTAGTTTTCTGCTTGTAAGGTAGTACAGGTTGATATAAATTTCGTGGAGGTATAACTTTACAATATATAAAACCAAACCAATTGTAATCATATTTTTGAGGTTTAATTATTCTAGTAGGATGACCAGTAGGATATTTATCGTAATACATAACTGTAGGATACAAACTTACTACATCTATATATCTCCCCTTTTGCCCATTACTTTTACAATCATGAAGTAACTTTATTGGTTCACATCTACCTCCAAAGAAACTATCTCTTATGTTTGGGGGCTCCATTAAATCATATTCACTTAAAGATATGTTTTTCATTTCAGCTTTATTATCAAATTCATGCTCCCAAATAGTTTCTAAATTATATCCAGCTTCTCGTATTGCTTTATCAATTCTGCAAGTTTTTTCATATAATTTATACATATATTCACCTGATACTTTATTCATTGTTAATTCATTGTAACAGTTAGGACATCCGTGAAAGTAGCATCCGTGAAACTGATATATTGTATTAGTCTCTGCACAAAAACCATCTACCTTTAGTTTCTGAGCGTTATTTACTACAATGCAATGTTCCCCTCCATTACAAGCATGTTTAATATTTATATTCTGCTTTAAAGATTCATGTTTAAGCCATTTTATTGATTTTATTGAGTAATTATCGGTTTCAAGCTCGTTTATAACACCAATAGTATCTTGGGGTAAGAACTCATTTCTAAAAATAGCTTGACAAACAGAAGCTATCGTCATGTACTGAAATGGATCTATTTCGGATATCTGTAGGAATAGTTCTCTTAAATTTAAGCAACCCCTTCTTAGTATATCTACATCAGATTTACAGTATTTATACATTTCTTTCTTAAAGTCAAAGGTCTGATCTTTTTCATACCATTTATCAAACACCTCTTTATCTTTCTTAACCATTTGTTCATAACCATAGTATTTCTTATCAGGATATTTTCCAATGTAGTTTTGATTTTCTTCTTTATTAAATTCATGTGGAAAGTACCCTTTAGCTAATTCTACTAATCCAAAGGTTTCAGGAAAATCTCTCAAAGGCTGCATTGTAAAAGATAAGCTATCTATAAATCTTATGTTATAACCTCTTTTCACCTCAAGTTGCAGTATTTTTTGTCCGTTATATATTACATTTGGTTTTGCAACTTGTGTATGAGATATGAGCCATTCTTGTACAAACTGAAAATCGTAACCTTTTCCATAGTGAGCTATAACAGTATAATCTTTATGCTTTTTAGTAAATACCCATGTACAAAAATCATTGGCGTTATGAAATATATACTCATCTCCATTAAAGTACTGAGCTATACAGTAATTAACTATATGTTTTCCATTACTATCTAAAGTAGTTTCGAAATCATAGAATATGTACTTTTCGCTAGATTCCCTTAATTTCTTTCTTTGCATAAAACATTTATGTTCTCCAATATTCCACTTTTTACAGTTTGAACAGAACTTTTCTCCACATTTATGATCCTCAGGTTTTCTATCTTTAACTTTGAAAAATTTATAGCAATTCTGACATACGTATGAATGCTCAATGCATTTTTTATTTTTGATATGATTATCGTAACATGATTGACTATAAAATACCTTTCCGCATGTTTTGCATTTAATTTTATTTTCTTTATTACATTGAGTAGGATTTTTACACGCCTCACATTTCAGTTTTTCAGCTGCTTCCCATTTCCTAGCATTGGTTCCTAGAAAAGCTGGAAGTTTAGATATTACACTGTAGTGGTTATTATTTAAAATTAAATAAATTTTTGTTGGTTTGGATAAACCTGCGTATATCTGTCTAGTGTCCATACTGTATATTTGCACTTCTATATCCAGTTTTTCTTCTATTATCTTTATATCACTAAAATCATTTCCTGATTCCTTAATAGGAATAGAGTATATTCTGTGAAAAGCTTGAGCTAATACTGTTTGTAACTTCTTTTCACCTCCTTGACGTAAATATTTTACTTCATTGTCTGAAAATATACCTTCATTGATTTTGGTATGGATACCTTGTCTCCGGAAATTTATATTTCTTATTTCCTCAACAGTTAACTTATCTTTAAAAACTTCCTGTAGTTTATCTAGATTATAAGTTAAACCAACTAATATTGCTCTTACTAAGCATATTGTGTCAGTGTTCTTGATTTGAACTATACAATGTTTATCGTCGAGATTAGATATAACATTCGGTCTTCCAGTTCCTTGAGGTAGTTCAATTGCAGTTAATTTAAAAGTTAATTCTTCAATATTCATATCATAGTAATCTATAAAGTAATTGGTCCATTCTGTAAGATTATTGGATACTTCATCTTTTGATAGTAAACATGTATGGGGTTCCTTGCCTGAAGGTGTTTGAATACTAACTTGAATTCTACTGTTTTTGGGTAAATGCTCTGTCATCTTTGCAACTAATTCAATTATTATTTTGTGTATATTAAACAAATTAGCTGTACCAGACACTTTCCAATGGGTTAGTGTTGTTCTGTACATTTCATTATAGTATTCATATACTTTGCGTATAGAAAATTCATCATCGGAATCTTCAGTTTTAAACAGAGGTTTTAAGAAATGATACTTATCATCAGGTTCTTCATCAGTTTTAAATTTTCTGTTGACTATCTTAGAAAATATTGTTTTGTATTTATTGTGAAGATCTTGTTCTGTGTCAAAGGGCTTTATATATCTTCGCTTTGCAGCAGCTTGTTTAACTATGGGAGTAAATATTTTGCGATAGTCTTTAGTATATGATTTCCATTCTTTGTCCGTTAATTTACGGGCTAAAATTATTTCCACTTGATTACGATCTAACTGTAAATTAGAAAATGGTTTTAGTTTATGGAGCTCTTCAATTGTTAGTACCATTTATAGTACACAAAATTATATGAATGAAAAAATCTAGTACTCAAAATTACATTCACTGAAATATTAATGAGCAACATAAAGTAGTCCTATAATATTTGGGTCGATTTAAAAATTAATTTTTTCAAGATATTTGCTCGAGAGAAAAAATAAGGGGCAACTAGGCTCTAAAAATTGAGCCTTTAGTAGATATATGGTACCTTCAGTGGAGAAACTCTTAAAATCCTAATTTGAGCGAGCGTGGTGAGCGAAAATTAGGATTTTAAGAGTTTGTGTACTGAAGGTACCATGTATCTACTAATATACCATTTAAACTTTCTAAATGAATTTATCTTTCACTCCCTCTTTGAAAGACCACACATGGTCCTAGACTACTAGGCACAAATAAGACAACTTATTTTACTGTGATTGTTGTTAAACAGCTGGTAAAGTAAAAAGCTGGTCAAGCTGATGTTAACGTCAGTTTCCTTGCTCGAAAGCAATGTCAGTGACGGGCGAGCCCAGGATTTGAACCCCGCACATACTGATCAGCAGTCAAGTATCTTAATAATCTTATTCGGTTTCATTTTACTGTATTCAATTTATTTGATAAATATTTGAATGCTATAACGACAGTTTCATCTATCGAAAGCGATCCCGGAAAAACTGGGCCCCAGGCCCCCCACCAGTCAAATCCGCCCCTGTATAGTTGAAACTGTTGCTCTGTTTCCATGTCAACGTAGCTAAATCCTTTTGATGCAGGATGACCAGATATTGCCACTGCTGGATCTGCTTGCGACTTTATTGCCGCAGTTGTAACCGTGCCTAAAGTTGAAAGTGAAACTGATTGAGTCTGAATATTCATATTAGCCTGCTGAGATATTGCACTAGATGTATGACTTGATCTACCCGCAGCACATACCGCTGCTGTAGTCACCGATGTAGCTGCAACTTTCATAATATTCGCTTCTGTTGTACTTGTTTTAGATTTTTCTGCCATTATCTCTCCGATAAGCACGAGAAGTATCCAACCTCAGATAGATATATCCGTCAGTTCGTAATTATTTAATACTTTCTTGCATTATAGCAGTAAATAATATCTTAAGTATATATATATACTTTCTCACAGCTTCCTCTTCTCTATATACTGTATCACAGCTTGATAGCTCTCTCGCTCATCATGATTAAGAATATTTATAAGTAAATTTGCAATTTTTTTACAATTACAACTGTAACTGTTCACTTCCCCTTATATATATATATATATATATATATATATATATATATATATATATATATATATATATATATATATATATAGGCTATTTTAATAACTTGAAAAGCATGAATAATATATCCGACAATCTCTCACACGAAGTTGCAGTGTTTACTTAAAATCCAATTTTATCATAAAATTTACATTAAATTCCCTTAAACTTCTAATTCATACGACTTGACTTTTCGGCAACGTATCACGCTATCATAAACTGATCAAATTTAATTATTATACTAGCGTATTTTCACTTTAAGTGTAATCCAAAATAAAATATATTATTTAAGTATTTCAATAACTCGCTCCCTCTGTCGACTGAACTTTAATTAATAAAATATTTACACCTGACTTGAACTTGTTTACCTTCCAAAATTACTTTTCATTAATTTTCATTCGCAAGATGTCGAAAGTATATAAACTCGTGCTTTTCAAAACAAATTCAATACGCCCAAAACTCGCACAACTCCTAAACTTTCTAATCCTAAAATATTAAATATCGCACTAAAATAAATCTAAGAGTCTGTTAAAGGTCTAACTATGGTCTATTTGTCTGGGCACCAAATGTCAGGTGGTGTTCGTGACCTTCACCTTCCTTCCTCTAAATAAAAACCCTCTAGCTCCGCCCACTCTCGTGACGTCATAAGCTTAACTAACTTCTAAACTCCCTAATAATAAAAATACTAAAATCAATCAAAATAATATTAGATAACTTTCCACATATATAAATAATATAAGTAATCTTACTATACACAATATCAGGGCATAATTCCCTGACAATCATTGAATGAAAAAATGGACGTAAAAGCTTTATTGCAGCTGCATCATTAATATTAATATTGTTGTTGTTATTATTATTATTAATATTATCTTTTTTTAAATTTTATATTTACCCCGGTGTAAAGAACCTGGGGTTTGATAAAAACGATTCAAGCAATACGTGCTGAATCGCCGCCCGGCTACTCGAGGTCATCAATCGGCTTAAAAGAATTATTGAAGCAACTGCATTAAATCTTTGCAAAGTCATGGAAAGCCTTTGCCAAAGAAAAGAAGTCTCTCGCTTATCGCCGGTTTGCTCTGCAATAAGTATGCCTATGCCATTGATACAGTCAGCTCTTTCGGGATTCATCGGGCCCATGGTTTCAATGGCCACCGGAACAACTCCATATCCTAAGGATAGATCACGGTATTTATCCAACTTCCCAGACTTCCTAAGCAAACTTCCTAAAAATTAAACTTTCTTAAACTTTTTAAAATTTCCTAGGCGGCATGAACAGCAGCTCCACCGACTGAAGTGGTATTCAGGTAGGAGTTTGCCATAGTGTCAATGACCGTGACGTCCCATACGGCACGTTTACCGTTGCACCAGGGCACTAAAGTCATGCCGTCCGGACGCTTGCCGTCTGATCTGGACAACCCACTTGGTTCCTTAGAGGAAGGGATGCCTGCTCTTGAAAGTGCTCGCCATATTAAGTCATTTAAATTGTGATGGCGAGACATTTCACCTGAGCTTCGTTTGCAGGAGAGTCCGTCGACTTCATGACCGCAGGGGCCCACATGTGAGGCTCGCAAGTATTCGCCCCTAAACGGAAACTAACCGCTACTCGAATCGCCTCATTGTCTAATAAAGCCCACAAGAAGCAACAGGGAGAGCGTGAAGCCAGTCGCTGCTTCTTTTGGTTGATACAGCTAGGAGTCGTGCTCTGTCTACTGCATTGGACTGGGATTCTAACAGACTGGTATAAATCCGATCCACTATAAGACGGTCCCATGATTTCTGGTTATTGACTGAGGTAGAAGGTGGAGCACTGGAGGTGAGGCTTTTGGACCAAACTGACAAAGCAACGTCAATGGATCTATCGGCAGAAACGGAGCACTTATGAAGGATGGCGTCTTGCAACTGCCTCGTTCCCATCGCAGATGCCAAGAAGGCTGAAGGCGCGATATGGGAAACAAGACGAATTCCAAGACCACCTTTGCTCACCGGTAAACTGGCTTGCTGCCACTGCAAATCAGACAAATCTGCGTTGATAACGGCGCACAGGCATTGCCTAAGAGCCTCGTCGTAGTCTAAAAGCCGCGGATTAGAGAAGCTCGGACTAGAGTGCAGAATGTGCATAAGTTTAGGTGCACTTAATGAAAAACGAAGGATTGTCAAAGCGTCATGAGCGGCTAGCGACTTCAAGCGCGATGCTGTACGTTTGAGAACCTCCAAGCGACTAGATAAAGCGGTGGTAGTAGCTTCTGCTCCAGAGAGTGGCGCGCCGAGTAGAGTACTATGAGATAGGACCATCGGCACATTGGATGACAAAACTTAGTTGCCCGGAGATTTGCAAACTGATGATATGACTTCGCACTTGGTACGATTCAACTGAAGCCCAAATTCTTGACCTCTGTCGATGATAGTCTGTACATCATTTGCAATCGACGACTCGCAACCACCAAGAGTAATGTCATTTAGGTATCCCACCGTGAGAGCGCTAGAGAGAGAAGTAAGGAGAGGGTAAATAGTCAAGCAAAACAGCATGGGCCCTAAGGGATCCCCTTGTTGGACTCCTTCCTGTGATTCAATGCACCAGTCTCCAAACTTCAACCACGAAGGGCTTGAGTAAGCTGAATGGCAGAAACTATACAGCTCTGGTATCGTGTGATGTATTTCGCTGAGCATTCGTGATCTACTCAAGCAATTAAAAGCATTACAGAAATCTAGCTTTACCACGAAGTGATCAGCTGGCATTGACTCAGAGAAACGGCGAGTAGCGTGAACAGCTGCCTCACAGCCACCTGGAATACCATCTTATTAATATTATTATATTATTATTATATAATTATTATCACTATTACTATAATTATTACATTTTCTCTCTCTCTTTCTCTCTCTCTCTGCCTCTCTCTCCTTTCTTTCTTATTTCTTTCTTTCTTTCTTTTTTTCTTTCTTTCTCTCTTTCTTACTCGAATGCTTAATTAATTTATCTCACCCTCTCTCTTATTCTCTCGTCAATGTACTCGACTAAAGTATATTTAGAGATTTTTATTATTTGGTTATCTTCAGTATGGTAACCTAGTGGTTATATAACGGTAGACTTCTTCTTCAGTGCACTGCCAATTGGCAGGTTCAGGGTACATATTCATACTCAAATTCTGCTTTATCGCTTCTGTAGAGCACTCCTTAGATCAACAAGTTAATCCCAAATCAGAGTATATGCCTTATCCATACTTTATGTAGCCTATAGCTTTCAAAAAATATGGCTTATGAGGTGGTTTCCTCAACGTCGTTGCCTTCCTCAGTTAGGGGGATTAATTACCATTTAATCCTGGGGGAAATATTTCATGGTGAGGTGGGTTGCCATCCTCAGCTCCTGCCTTTAGTCGCCTCTTACGTAAACACGGCAGATTGTTTGCGGTTGCCCTATTCTGTAAGTGGTCCAACCACACCCGAGCACAACACGGGGAATATGGTAGACTAGCGAACGATAAATTATAGGAATATGGATGATAAATAGTTAATAAACAGAGATGGGAAAGGAACCAAACCCGAAATAAACCCTACAGAATCTTGAACTCCTAAATTTTGGCCAAACCAAATTAGTATCATTCTTGGCCGAACCCGAGTCGAACCCGATCCCTGATTCTCGTAAAGCTGAGAGGTACATAAATGTAGGGAATATTACCATCTACGACGAATTTCAAATAAACTGAATCCCAGATCCTTTGTTCGGAGTTTGACATAAGGAAGACATTTTACTGAATTGCTAATGTTTTATTAGTTGTATTATTATACAACTAATGCATTTTACTGAAAAAAAATCTATCAACTTATTCAAGTGGGTTCTACTGGGTTTATTTTTGAAGTCAAATTATTATATTTGTTAGAATTGATAACCTGGCTTTAGATGCGATTTAATGATATCAACTTAGTGTTTGATAAACTATAAATCAATTTTTATTCTTTATTTCGTTCTGAAACGCCGTCAAAATATTATTTCAGCCAGATTTACACGCATCCAGGGATCTTTTATTGTACGAATGACAAAGGTAACACCACCTCCGCTTAGCTTTTCTTAGTTTGCCTCGTAGCTTAAATGCGTTGACTTTATCTAATTTACAGTGGGCGCACGACTTTAGTTACTTTGTAGCAGTGGCCACACACAATCAGTTTGGCCATCAAACTCATCTGTTCAGATATCTGAACAGATAAATTTGATCGTGTGTGGGTAAAAACTGATGGGAAAACTGACGAGTGTCAGTTTTCAAAACTGATGGGAAAACCATCAAACTCATCTGATCAGATATCAGTTCAGACAAAATTTGATCGTGTGTGGTCGCGTCAGTTTTCAGATCTGAAGACTTGTCCCGCCCACAAAGACTTTTGGCGCACTTGTCGGCCTAAACTTATTTTAATTTGGGCATTCCAAATAGAAATTAATTTCTTAATTGAGTAATTAAAATAAAAGTATTATAAAATCACAAAGATACTTTTGACATACAGAGATATACGTTACCGAATTAAATAGCTTTATTAAATTTCAATATTGATCTTAATATAAATTGAATGACTAGTGGTGCAGTGATAAAGAGCTCGCCTCTAGAACGAGAGGTCGCGAGTTCGGGACTGCGCTGTAAAATAAAAAAATAGTCGTGCAAACGTTATATAATAATAATAACGATAATAACAATAATAATAAAGGTTTAACGTCCGTTTCCTCATCCAGGGATGATGTCAGGGACGTCCCCAACAGCACACATCACTATATATACGCCAAATCGATATATATATACGCGACCTTAATGTTCCATTTCATATCTAGACCCTTTCGTTTCGACCCCGAGTAGGAATATACGGAATGCTAAACGGCTTTTTTAATTTCAATATAAACACCTTCGCTAAACAAATTAAAATTTTATAAACAAAGAATAATAATTTTGTTTATAGTCAATCTCTAATGTATTTCTCAACAATATAAATGCCATGCGCAATTTTTACAGTGTTTCACATCTCCCGCGATAATGACACTTCATAAACAAGCCGTTTGGCGGGATTTAGCGCACTTGGTTTAGTTTGGGCGTCAATTATCGAAGTTAAGCTACACTGACCTCAGTTAGTACTTTGTGAGTGACCACCTTGGAAGACCGAGTGTTGACAGCTTAGGAAGGAAAAAATCCCAGGGTGGTGGAAGGTTATTCTTAAATCCGCGCCGGCTGCAATTATTGCGCCACCAAAAGGAAACGATTATTAATAACCATGGAGAAGAAGGAGGAAATGGGGATTAAACAAGCATCTGTGCTTCCTGTCTCAGTGTGCCGTTATTTTATGTTATGTTAAATATAGACCTACATGTAAGAGACTTTGCCTGTACGAGGATGCAGAAGTATAATCTAAATAGTGACGATGATGCAGAATACTTAATGATGCAGAATACCTACCATGTGGGAGTATAGACTATAACTAGTATTATATTTTACTGTTGTATTGATAGTGAAGTATTGGGTGGAAGTGGCGTAACGGTTAGAGTGTTCGCCTCGCATGCAATTGGCCTGGATTCAAACACGCAATTCACTGAAAACAACACAGACTAAATGTGATCTACATGAATGGTGAACGTAAATAAAACTAATGAAAATAGTTGAACTTGTGCATACGAAATAGGCAGGGGTATAATTTTAAATTGAGATTACAAAATAAAATAATAACAATGAACCTATTAAATCACTAAATGATGCTTCCATCATTTGGACAGCCAGCATCAATCAGGGATGAGATGGGTAGCTCTCAAATTAGTAGTTTGAATAGCTCAAAAATATATTGATTGAGAGTTTAAGTTTATTTCAGAATCACACGCCACTACAATATTGCACACTAGTTATAAAAAGTCCAAAGTAATATACAGCATGAATTCATATCAGAATAAATATTTCACTCAAAAAACATAACCAGCACATAATTAATAATTTGTCTATTCTATCAGTAGTAGTAGTTATATGTATTTGATCAGAAATAGAGGCTACCAAAACAGCGACTAGCGCCATCTAGTTGGTTACCTCAAAAGTACAAATGAAAAATTACAAATTAAATTTTAAAAATAGTGCAAGTCAACAGAAAAATAACATAAAAACATAAACTTGTGGGATAAAGCAAAAGAAAGGAAATTAGCTATTTCATATTCACAATGTGTCCCTTAATTTTCCTTAAAAAATATTGGTGGAACTGCTTACCTGTATGTTTTGAGGGAGCATATTCCACAAATGGGAACATATGTAACTGGTAGTTATTTTTCCATAGTTAGTATTTGTATAAGGTTTGTATAAACTCGACGGTTTCCTCATATTATAATTGGAAAGAGAATTGGCGAAACTAATCTTGTCTGTGAACATTTTTGTACTTTTTCCGGGCTATGAATACATAGATGAGCAAGTTTCAATAGCTTAAAATTACACAGTTGGCGTAGAGGAAGTGAATTTACTATTTCATATAATTCAGAAGTTTTAGTTGCTAATTTTTTCTTAAATAGAATTCTTGGTATAGAATTATTCATGGTTATCAAATTACTCAAGTGAGTGGAGTAGGTATTTCCAGAAATTTCAATGCAACACTGAATCTGACTATGAATAAAAGAGTAGTAAATTTTTTTGAAGCAGTGATTTGGTAAGAAATCACGAACATTATATAAAATACTGATAAGTCCTTTTAGTCTACTACATACCATATCAACGTAGAGTTTCCAAGTAAGGTTTTCATCGAGTATAACACCTAAATATTTAACTTTAGATGTTCTAGAGATCAGGACATTACCTAAAAAGACTTCAAGCTTTTGCGGTATACTGTACCTTTGGTTTTGTTTTGTGAATAATCATATAGCATGTTTTATCTAAATTTATGCAAACTTTGTTAGCATCGCACCATACTTTAAGTTTTTTAAGACATATATTCGCATTCTTTTCGAGCTCATTTACACTTTTACCGGCAATAAAGATATTAACATCGTCTGCAAATAACTTAGGCTTATAGTCCCATAGAGCATTTGCCATGTCATTGATGTAAATAAGAAATAATAGTGGACCTAAAATGCTACCTTGTGGAACCCCGCAATTGTTAAATTGCATCTCAGAGCTGGTGTTATTTACATATACATATTGATGACGATTTTTTAAATTAAATATAGTTCATTATCCATTTGTTCATTTGACCTGTTATTCCATAGTGATGCAGTTTATCGATTAGTATCGAATGGTTTACCCTGTCAAATGCCTTCTGAAAATCGATGAATAGCCCTAGCACAAGGTTTCCAGAATCTAGGTTTTCATAACAGAAATCCATCGAGTTCAGAACCGCAAATGTCTAAATCCAAATTGATTTTCATAGAATACATTATACTTATTGAAAAAATTATTTAGTCGTCTAAAGACTAGTTTTTCAAGAATTTTACTAAATACACTTAAAGAGAGAAATTGGTAGATAATTGGATGGATCGGTTATTTGTCCCTTTTTAAACACTGGAATTACTTTTGCAATTTTAAATAGTTCGGGTACCACACCACTAGATAATGATAAGTTATGATAAGTTATAAGTTAGATGTAAAGTAGAGGCTCAATTAATATATATCTAACTTCCTTTATCAGTATAGCACTGAAACCATCACGACCATTGGCTTTTTTATATCTAATTTCTCTATGCCTTCGAGAAGTTCATCGTAAGTTATTTATTTAAGAAAATTGATATTTTTAGAGAATTTTTTAGAAACTCTTTATGATGTGTGGTTGACCTTTTAATTTTACTTGCTGTCTTTTCACCAACAGTACAGAAATGATTGTTTAACGTATTTGCAATGGCCGAGTTATTTTTGATAAGAGAACCTTCATAAAAAAATTTATTAATTGAGGATTTGTATGTTTCATTTCTGTTAATGCTTAATAACGAATTGATATTTTTCCAAATACTTTTTATATTTACTGATTTATGGTCAAGCATATTACTATAGTAATTTATTTTAGCTTGCCTAATTTCTTCTTTATATTTTTTCCTTATTTTTTTTAATTTATTCAATTCAAGCTCAGTACGATTTTGAATCCATTTTATGTAGTTTATTGTTTTCATCACATAGCTTCTTTAACTGGTATGAAAACCATTTTTTAGCTTTGTATGTTCTTCGGGAGACTTTTGTCAGTGGGTAAGATTCATTATAAATATCATAAATTGTCTCATTGAACTTGTTGTAGCAAAGGTTTGCATCATTCTGAGGCTCTGACTTGTCTGTATTAAGAGGTGTAGTCCAATTAATTTGGCTTAGTTTCTCTTTAAATGCATGTTTATTCTTGTTAGTCAATAAACGTACCATTGGCTCGTATTTTACTTTTTCAGATGCTATTTTGAGGAGTAAATAATTCGGTAAATGATCAGATATTTAATGTAGCAAATTACCACAGTACATTTTATGTTTATCACTAGGACAATTATAAAAATATATATTATCTATTAGCGTGGTACTAGTACTAGTTATTCTGGTCGAAGTAAGAATGGATGGAAGGAAATTGTTGTTAATGGTCATGTTCAAGTAAGATTCAATATGTGGATTAAATTCATATTTTATCAAGTCTATATTAAAGTCTCCAGCAATGAAGTAGTAATTTTTCTTTTTTGAAATTATACTCAAAGTTTTTTCTAGTGATTCATTAAAGGTAGATATTGCTGGCTTGGGATGCCTGTAGAGACCTCCCACAATGAATTTCTTGTTTTTTAAAATTTCAAAGAAAATCGATTCTACTTTACACTTTTCATTATCATCTATTTCAAGATCATATCGTCTTGTGATATTTAACTTTTTTTAAATAAACATTCCTACCC
Organism: Enchytraeus crypticus; assembly: GCA_905160935.1. Taxonomy (NCBI): domain Eukaryota; kingdom Metazoa; phylum Annelida; class Clitellata; order Enchytraeida; family Enchytraeidae; genus Enchytraeus; species Enchytraeus crypticus. The sequence goes on along the minus strand of CAJHZI010000533.1, from coordinate 324,252 downwards.
CACCTACTATACTATTACTGGGTAAATTAAAATAAAAATCACAGCCAGTTAGTATTTTGTTAAAGAAATTTACGTTAGTAACCCAAATTTCCGTTGTTACAATAACATCAAAATTAATTTCAAGATTTGCGACTAATTCAACAAATTCAGTAACCTTGGCATTAAGGCTTTGAATATTTAAATGAATAATTTCGAAATCAAAATTACAACTGGAATTATAGATGTTATTAAACTCGTGAAGAGTAAAATCATGGTAGTTATCTAAATAATGTGGAGAATGATTAAAAATATCATTAATATTCATCGTATGTGCATAGTTATGGTTATTAGATGAATCGATAGCCGCCATTTAGAAATGTGTCAGATTCGGACGCACATTTCTTGGCTTGTCGCTGAAGACCCATTCTCGAATACTGCTGCCAGCTGGCCACGAATTGTCGTTGTAGATAATGTTCTCATATTTTGCGTCAAATGTCAGCATGAAGGCTGCCGAGCTGAATTCCTTAGCTGAAGTCTTTAGTTTTGTTAAAGAGTTTCTACAAACGATGATCTCTGTTCCGGCATCTTTCACGTATTTGGTTACATTTTCAGTAGTCGTTTCCTTTGTTATTCTCCCCAAAAATATCGTCATGATTGACTGTAATAATAACAACGCCAGTCACGCGCGCTGCAGTCTGGAAACGATTGACAGCTAATTAGCATAACTGATCAGATATCTGAACAGTTAAATTTGACCGTGTGTGGGCTATAATCATTTTTATTTGCAGATAAATTTGACCGTGTGTGGCCTAAATATCTGTTCAGATCTGAGTTCTGAACAGATAAATTTGACAAATTTGACCGTGTTTGGACGAATCAAATTTATCTGAACAGATATCTGATCAGATATATGTTCAGATATCTTTCAATTAAATTTGACCGTGTGTGGGCTCCGTCAAATTTATCTGAACAGATATCTGTTCAGATAAATTTGATCGTGTGTGGCTACTTTATGAAAATACACAAATACATCAGTATTTCTATAATGAAACATTGGTATTTCTATACTCAAATATATATATATATATATATATATATATATATATATATCCTTAACTAAAATAAAATACAAATAAAATAAAATACAAATAAAACACAGTTATATAAAAAGTCACTTAGCTTAGGAATAAAGACTATCGTGTAGAAAAGGGGAAAGAACGCTCAGTCTCTCTCTCTCTCTCTCTCTCTCTCTCTCCTTTCTCTCTCTCTCTCCTTTCTTTCTCTCTCTCTCTCTCTCGCTTTCTCTCTCTCTCTGTCGTAGAAGGAGTGATCGGCTTGACATCTCAACCAAAGTAAGGAGGAGATATAGAAATACCTTTCCCACTAACTTTTTATGTGGATCTAAACTCCATTGATTGCACTTAAAGCGTTACCATTTACATTAAGAAAATACAATATTGCTGCTGAGCTGCAAAACAATGTTACAATTTGTATAAGATAAAGTAGAATATTCTTAAACATCGCCCAGGTTATATGTACATCCAATAGTATAATTAATAATTTCCAACATGAAATTCTAGATAAATATAGTTATAGAAAACAAGGAGGTAATAGACTATCTTCTCTAGTACCATTTCCAGTAACATTAAATCTTTCATGAGCAGACACTCCTTTACGTTTTACGTTTTACGTTTTACGTTTATGCTTTACGTTTTTTACGTTTTCTACCCCGACAATATGAAACTCTCTGCCACAAGATCTTGGATCTTGCAATTGTATTGCAACTTTCCTTGGCAAGCTGAAAGCCCCTCTCTTTCCGCCATTTGTCTAAAATGTGACCCGCTTGCCTTGGATCTTGGACTTGCACTGTTTTGATCTCGCTTCCTCTTGTGGTCTCTGTGTATCAGTCGTCATCGTGTGATGCTTTGGAGCCTGTCTGCAGTGTGTAGAGTCTGTAAGAGACGTCCCTGACATTGCATTATGGAGAGGAACCGGACGTTAAATTCTTACTGATTGATTGATTAGTACCTTTTCCAAAAGAGAGTCGGAAACAATATATTTCCATTGTGCCGCTACTCTCAGTCTGTATTGTCGTTCTAAGCAGAATACATCATGGACAGCAAGTGAGGCCGTCTCTTTGTTTATATTCTCAAAAAATCTATCAAAATTTTTACTCTGAAAAAATATAACTTTTGTGGTGGTTTTCATTGCTTACCTCAGATACTACTTAGTCACCTCCATCGACCCTTGTAGTATATCATTGTCATATGACCGCACCTATCTGGACATGACAAATTGGAACTACAATGTTAATAATAACATTGTAGTTCCTGTTAGACATTAATTTTTTGCAACTTTTCTATCACATATATAGTCTTAAAAGAGTCTATATTTCATGCATACGTGTTAAAGTACATGTAAATCACATGAAGTCTCGGCCGTTCTTGGTACAGATTGGCTAAGGTTGCGTGAAGTAAATGCGAGGATTATAAGTAGTGCTAAATACTTGTCATGCTTTACCTTCACTATTCTAAGCCCGTTAAGCTGGTTGTTCAACACATTTGTCAGAGCGCAGCACAGGCTGACTCCATTTGCTGAACGAGATCTGCCTGTTTATAGCGCCGCCCTAATACAAACATGTGTGTCCGCATTTAATATGTAGATCTAATAGTAGACCAGTAAATCTGCGATAAAGCTGTTTATATAATTTCAAAATAATGAATAATGTGTCATATTTAGTTTTTAATAGAATATTGAATGATATGGAAACAATTTAAGGCAAATAACTGCAAAGAGCCTTTGTCATTAACAAAGAGGTTTTTGCCTTTCTCGTTAATAATTTTGAATATGATTGAAGAGCATCGAAAAATTGAAACCACAACTACAAGCACGACAAAATCATCGCGAATACTGAACGAGTATTCCAGTGAAAATGCCTTAACTTTATATGTAGGCGTAATATCCAATAATTCTATAAATATTAATATTTTGACTAAGTGCGAACTGTATGGATCAAGATAATTATTCAATATCAGCATTACCATAGAAACTGCTTAAATGGGCATATATTTTACGACAGGTCCGCTATCAAAACATTTATTTAGAAGAATTTTATCGAAAGCCACTCAAAAATAATTCACCAAAATTGACTCTAAATTATGGTGCAATTTCTTAATTAAGAGTGAGTCAAATTCAATAAAAAGTATCCAAAATATAAAGCTTTTGCTTAACTTCGAATGTTTCTTCCCGAACAGTGCCATTGAAAGTAGCGAACTTTGGAACTTCGTACACAGTAACAACAAGCCAACATTGTTAGATTGGAGAAACTTGTGTCAGCCTATGATGTTGTGATAAAAGTGGCTATTGTCATCAGATGGCGCTAAAGACGACAGAGTAGTTGTGAGGCAGAAGCGTTCCGGTCGTTGAACGAGTTTCTCGAGCATGGAATACAACAGCGCATCGGTTAAAATGGTTTCAGTAATATATTTATATAAAATTTAGCTTAACATTAGACATAGGATACTGACATTTCCATACATAATATAGTATTTAAAGAAAACTTACATATAGGCCTATATAATATTATACTATTGCGCTTAATCAAATATTGAAATTCTCGCTTATCAAGTGTATTGTGTTAATTAAGTAGGCCTAAACATGCGTATTTTTGAATTAGATGGTACTTTAACCATTTTATTATCAATAAAATAAAAATGGCTTAATACAGTTTTTCTAATTGTTTGTACGTATTTAATCGTAGCAGCACATTAGAATATCTACTACTACCGGTACGCCTTAATGGGCTGAGCCCGTGGCTTGTTGTCAAGTTGTTCGACAGCCACTCAATAGGTGCAGGGTTCAAATACAGTGCTCTCCCCGTCACTGGCATGCTATTCCAGCAGGAAACTATTGTCAAACCTGGCTTAGCTTTGTAGTAAGGTAGCGTATCATATAAATTGGCTGCGCACCTTTCTTTACTACAGTTACTTCTCTTTACACTATTCGTATTCACTGCCTAAAGGAAAAATTTATCCATCGACCAGAAAGTTGAAAGCCTATTATGAAATTGTGCCTCTATCAATCCTCAGTTTAATCCTTTGCTTTCAGAGCTAGAGTTTCTGAGATGGCTTTTATAGCAGTTGTCTGCCTAATCTTTTTGGATTGGATAAAGGTGGATAAATGTTAACATCAGTTAACATTTATTGGATTGGATAAAAGTTAACAGTTTTTGGATTGGATAAAAGTAAAGATAAATGTTAACATCAGTTGCCTCACTAGAATGCGATATCAGTGACGGTCGAGCCCAGGATTTGAAACCTGCACATACTGATTCGTGGTCGAATATCTTACCGACATCGCCTCTGGCTCCAGCCGGTACAAACATAGCATACAGCACTTGTAACAGACTTTACTTAGTTGGTGCTTTGTAGTTTTTGCTACTTACTCTTTTATTTTCAAGGTTATTAGTTATCGCTGCATTTTGATAGCGCATTTTCAATGCACCGAGCGCGGAAAAAAACTTCAACATCCCTGAGTTTTATTCAATATTCTCAGTACTCCGTATTCCAAGATAGTCGCTCAATCCAAATACTAATTGACCACACCCAACGTTGTTTAACTTTACGTATGACGGGCACTGTCAACCGAAGCGATAACACTAAGGCATACTCGTAATTATTACTTATCATTCCAGTACTTTGAAAATTGATCGCTATAGTTCTTCACATGTTGCTCAGACAAGTTATAGCTTCTTACATGCAATCTGTATTCACAATCAGTACTAGCTCTGCATTGAAAAGAAACTGATTTACTCACAAAGACTAATACTTTCTTCCTCTAATGTTCAGCCACGCGGCAGGTCCAAGGTACATATCCCTACTCAATTGCTGCTTTTCACTCTCCATAAAGATCGCACCATCTATTAAGTTAGTGAGTTAATCCTTTCGTAAATGGCTATGCCTTATTCACACCATAACGTAGTCTGTAGCTTGGGAATAATATGGCTTCTAAGGTGGATTCTCGTTGTTCTTTCCCGTTGACTAATGCATTTTCTAAATTTAATTAACGGGTACATGATCTTGCGAAAAATGTCTTCAGAGGCAGGTGGTTTCGCATTGCCTTGCAGTATCCTGCTTGGTCTTCCAATACCAAAGTGCAGTCTACGGATGGTCGATACACTAAACTTGTATTGTGCACCTCTCTCATTTATCCAATCGACTCGACATCTCGAGATAGTTACTTCTAAAAGCCTTAGATGTCGACCATGCATTCTGCTCAGGGCTTAACCTGGCTTGTAAATGCCTAATGGTATATGTTTTTTAATTTTTGGCGTATAGAGCAGTAATCAAAATCCAGCAACAATTCTCAGAGCAAGGTGCAATAGGACGTGGAGTAAGACAATGCATTGTAGCATTTCGCCGCTGCTGTTTAACAGTTTTCTGTTCGTATAGTTACTCACATGACATACCGCATGTGTTACATAGTTTCCTTTCCTGGTTTCTGTTTTTGTAGTTTTCGTCATTTCCTCCATTCCTCTCCATGGTTATTAGTAATCGTTGCCTTTTGTTGGCGCATCAATTGCAGCCGGCGCAGATTTAAGAATAACCTTTCAACACCCTCGGGATTTTTTTTTCTTTCAAAGCTGTCAACACTCTGTCCTCCAAGGTGGTCACCCACAAAGTACTAACCGGCTCGATGGAACTTGACTTCGTTCAACTGACGCGCAGCTTAACCGAGTGCGCTAATCCCGCCCCATTTACGCTGAAGCAATTATGAAAAAACCTTGGAAGACATGGAGGAATAAATAAGAGTAGGAGCGAAATTGTTACAAGTGGTATGATTTTTCAGATGGCCAAGGAATGGTAGAGTGAAGCGAGATTAGACTGCAGAAGATAATGAATAGGCTGAATGATACGGCATTGAGATATGGCATGAAGATTAGTATCAAAATGGCAAAAGTGATAAGAGTGTCAAAGCATAGAAGTGAAGTTACTATAAATGGTACGATATAGGAACAGGGAAGGAGTTTCAAATGTTTGGGTCATACAATAACCGATGATAGGAAATGTGAAACTGACAAATGCAAAAGGATTGCACAAGCAGTAGATGCCTTCAGTAATAGAAAATAACTTTTATCAAAAAGTTTAAATAAATACACACAGATAAAGATAGTGAAAACCTTGATATGGGCCACGCTGTGGATGTACAACATGGACCTTCAGGAAGGAAGATATCAGGAAGCTAGAGGCATTGTAAATGTGGATATGGAGAACAATGGAAAGGATTAGCTAGACTCAAATGGTTACAAACGAGGAAGTTCTGGAGAGATTGATTACAGATGGACAGTTGATAAATGTATTAAGAAATATGAAGAAGAGCTAGATAGGTCACATTATAAGGGGGAAATTCAACTAAAAGAGGTCATGGAAGGCAGAATCGAAGGAAATAGAGGCAGAGGCTCTATGATTTAAAGATTCACTCACATGTGGACAACATAAAGAGGAAAGCAGAAGACAGAGAAGAGTAGTGGAGTCATATATCATGGACACGCTAGTAGGCAGTGCACTAACAGAGAGAGAGAGAGAGAGAGAGAGAGAGAGAGAGTCGTTTAGTGAAATCCAGACAAGTCTGTATTTTAAATAACATTTTAGCCATCAAAATATTGTTCTTTGCTTTGAAACTATTGCATTAATCTATACAGAATGGTTAATTAGGTCTACTTTTAGCAAATCAAAACGTTGATTATTTACGCAGGTTGGCCATTGAACGTTTCGTTGACTCCTGTTATGGTCAGAAGTTAAGTGGAAGCGGCCGAAATAGAAATACATATACCATCAACTACATTGATTCCAAGCAAACCAAGGATCATACAATTCAATGGTACAAAAGCATACATATTTAAACTTACATATTGTGACTGCAATTCTCTGAGAATGGTTTTAGAATACTCGGAATATTATTAATGTTATTTATTAATTTATAAAAAATGTTATTGTAGACTTCTCTATAGTTTAGCAATGAAATGCTTGGAGTCTAGTTCAAGGTTAACGTTGGTTTTTTGTCAAGGAATCAGGCGAGATTTAAATTTGAACCTGTACTTATTGATCTTCAGTTGTATATCATCATACAAATACGCGATCATACAATATGGCAGGTTAAGAATTTAGCAGATTAAAACTTCAAAGCGATTTTAAAATATATGCTAATTGCGGATGTAACATCAATTTCTTTATTTTAGATCATCAGATTTACTGGTAAGTCAAAGTCTGATATGCAGTTTCATTCCAGAAGATCTTACTTACATGTAGTTTTTCTAATATTGAAAATAGGACAAAATCATCTAATTGGTAAATACTAGTGTTGCCTCGGATTCTCTTCAGTGTATGGAAGAGTATCTTATATAGAAATGCTTCAGGAGACTTCAAAGTATCAAAGAAATTATTCTCTTAGACATGAACTGCAAAGATGTGCCATAGAACTCCATGAGATAGATAGTAATTTGTTCTAGAGAGTAAATTCTTCGCTTTATTATTCTGTAGATTTCAATAACTAGGAGACAGAGAAACAGAGAGAGAGAGAGAGAGAGAGAGAGAGAGAGACAGAGAAAAAAAGCATACACGCGCATCCACATACAAACACTATATATATATATATATATATATATATATTTATTTATTTATATATATATATATATATATATATATATATATTCGTGTATAATTGTACATATATATATATATATGTATATATATATATATCTCCAGTGCACTGCTAAAGGGCAGTTTCAAGGTACATATTCATACTCAAAGTCTGCTTTCTCGCTCCATAAGAGCACTCCTTAGGTTAATCCCTCCCAAAGTCTATGCCATATCCATTCCTTATGATTCATTCCGTATGTAGCCTATGGCTTGAGAAAAGTATGGCTTCTAGGTGGTTTCCCGTTGCCTTCCTTAGCTCGATGGATCAATTACCATTTCATCCTGTGGGAAAATATTTCATGGTGAGGTGGATCCCCTCTTCTTGCTATCTTCAGCTCCTATCTTAGTCGCCTCTTACGTATACTTCGTCACTGACTGGAGCCAGTGGCGAGGTCGGTAAGATACTCGACCGCGGATCAGTTGATGCGGGTTCAAATCCTGGACTCGCCCGTCACTGACATCGCTTTCGAGTGAGGAAACTGACGTTAATTTTAGCTTTACCTCAGCTTTTTACACGCATCAGATTGTTTGCGGTTGCCTTATTCTGTAGTGGTCTAAGCACACCCAAGCACAAAACGGGGAAGAATATATATATATAAACTGTATATATATATATATATATATATATATATATATATATATATATATATAGAGAGAGAGAGAGAGAGAGAGAGAGAGAGAGAGAGAGAGAAAGAGAGAGAGGGAAAGTGAGAGAGAATGCGAAAGATTTATAAAGTAGGAGCTCGAGATAGATAAAAGTTACAAAGATAATGTATCAATCACTTCGTAGATGTATGAAAATATGCTTTGCCGTTTTATTTCTCGCATTTACTTAATATTTAACTCTCTGCTAGGCAATCCCTTTAAAAAAATTAAATTAAATGTTTACAATAATTATTATTGCATTTTCAAGTTCTTAAATTCTTTCAAGACCTACTAACATAAGAAGTAGACTGTTCGTTGAAGGCGTAAAGTCTCCTACAGTATGTGGGCTGCATTCAATGGGCAGTAATGCAGAATTGAATCAAGCCTTTCATAGGAATCATAACATCAGGTATATGAGTATAGGCACAATGTAAAGTAACTTGCATTAACTACAACAACAATGACTTGTGCACTAAACTCCACATAACATGTACAAGGCTATGGCTTCATTATGCGTACTATAAGTAGTAGTATTGAAGAAGTGCACAGTAGTAGTGTATACTCTATAGCGTGCAGTAGTGCAGTGTAGTTTAGTGTAGTGCAGGGTAGTTTAAACAAGTTTACAGCACCAGAGATTAAAATTATTATGTATCAATTGTAGTAAAACATTTTATTGTTTAAATACTTGTCATGTATATGTAAGTATTTAAGGAGATCTATTAGAATAGCACAAATTTAATCTTTCTACCATTCGTGTTTCCAACTGCCGTTAACTTCCAACAATTTCATTTCGGTCGGTTGCCTTTCTGTGTGTGCCTACTTCAATGCCCTTTGTGGCTATTTAGACCTACCGCAGAGTTACATTTAAAATACTTGAGAGATGGAATTTGTGTTTTACTGAAAAGTTGCTTACTGGATGAATCTTTGAATAAATGAATTCAATGAATGAACTGAATTACTGAGGTCCCTGACATTATCCTTGGATGAGGAAACGGACGTAAAACCTTTATTACTTAATTTATTGTGTACTGTGTTTTACTGAATCTGTGATCTTCTCGGCTTATTTTTCAACTCTCTATCCTTTTTATTCGCATTTTTCAGTAATCCAATTATTTTGTCGGACTATAGAAGATATCGGACCTACTGAAATTTGCGGTACTTGAGATTCCAACTTCTATTTTCCTCATCTATTAAATCTTATGGTTTTTCTCTGACGGTTATTGTTTCTCTACGCTCAAGTTTTCTTCAGACAAGTAAGCCTAATCGATTTTAGAATATCAGGATTACTTGGTGTGTATAGAGAGCATCAGTTGAAATCATGACATTTTAAAACGAAAAATACGGAAGACTTTTGGTTTTAGATTCTCTCTAGAGATGATTAAAGAGAACAATCTCTGAAGCCAAACATGTATGCAAAACAAACTGTGAAATGATCAAACTGCACAACCATAAAAACGTATTAAAATTAAAGCCATTTATATTAAAAGTGATAATTTAGATATAGGATGCTATTTTTTGTAACTGCATGTTTAGCCGTATTGTTTCAGAAATAAAGAATGTCACAGTATTACTATTTATATCTTCATCCTAATCACGGATTTATAACTCGGTCACTTTACGGTAGCTTCCAAATCATTTAGAGTAATATATCTGATTCAGTTAGAAACTAGTGTTAATTGGTGCAGTTTGCAAATTCCATTGAAATATTACTTTTTCAGGAAATGATAGACTATGCGTGTATAATTCCTTCTCCCATAGTTAGCGATTGCTAGGAAGATTGGACACTACAATCATTTGTGACCCATTGCGTGGATTGTGTTTGCTAAACTTTCTCTGAGCTTATTATTATTTCTGGTTTACTTTTGTACTGATGTTGTGTGCTATGCTTTCATTTTGTATATTGATATTGACCTACATATATGCCTTCTATATTGTCAAATATATTGATTTTTCTATATTGTTTTCTCTGTCTCTGTCTCTGTCTCTGTCTCTCTCTCTCTCTCTGTGTGTCTCTTCCCCTCTCTCTCTCTCTCTGTCTCTCTCTCTTTCTCTTTCTCTCTCTCTCTCTCTCTTTCTCTCTCTCTCTTTCTCTCTCTTTGTCTCTCTCTCTCTCTGTCAACTGTTGATGTTACAACTGACAGCAGGGACTGTTGGGGTTGAGACATTTTGCTTGTTTATTTAAAGTACCGGCTATTGTCGTTTTTTATCCATATTTCACTCACTACCCAACAATAGTAAAAATCCCTGAAATTAGGGCTCTATTCATCTACACGTATAGGCGCATGATACAAATACATGAAACCTCTGTGACGGTCTCTTCCTTCTGCTTTGAATTACAAACTAAATCATTGCACGTTAGTAGGCCTATGTGGCGACATTTATAATGCATTCTATTCAAGAAACCGCTGCACGTTTACACAACAGATCTTTAACACTAGGCCTAAATGCAACGCAGCCTGAAGAACGGCTTTGCAATACAGAGTTTTATTAACAACTCGACGGCTTCCATTTTTTTAAACTAGACATTCACCCTTAAATCACAAAAGTAATGGCTATTTCTAAGCAGCTGAAGGTCCTAAATCAAATCCTTATATTACATAAGCAATTTTAATAATATTGCGTATTTGAATGTTGGAATCGGCACACCGACGTACTATATAGGCCTAATATAGGCCTACATGTTTATATGTATGTATATATGTATGTATATATGTATGTATGTATATATTTATGTATATACATATATATATGTATATGTATGTATGTATATGTATGTATATACATATATATGTATGTATATCTGCATGTATATACATATATACATACATGTATATATATATATATATATATATATATATATATATATATATATATATTTAGAGAGAGAGAAAGAGAGAGAGAGAGAATTATATATACACTGTAATATAGAATGTATAGAATTCTGATAAATACGTTTACATGTTGTTATTGCAGGTTGACAGATATCTAGTGTACACTATGTTATTACAGATTGACAGAGATCTAGTGTACACTGTGTTAATACAGATTGACAGATATCTAGTGTACATTGTTCAGTGCGTAAGCGCGTTAGGTAACGGCATGAAGTTTCAAATTCCGTTCCTGGGGTCCTGAGATTAATTCCCGGTAGAGCAGATCTGAGAGTAAAATCTCCGACACTCAGAGTACTCTGGTACACCCAACGTCTTAAAGAAAAACGTTTCAAGCTTCTGACCTTGACGTTGAAACCATTTTATATTTTTAAAAAGTGTACTCTGTGCTATTACAGGCTGACAGAGATCTAGTGTTCATTGATGGTGAGAGGGTTAACATAGCGAGAGGTCCTGCGTGGCACCCCAATCAACGTGGCTCTCATGCGACGAGATCGGTTCAGTATATCAACAGGTGAAGTTTATCTTTAATATTAATTACTAGTGTAGGTAACGTTGTTTTCAGTAGCAATACTAAAATTATGTTTCACTTAAATTGATACAGCAAACATTTGCGAGAATATTAAACGGATGCTATTTTCTTTAGTCTTAAAGTTAGTTGATTAATTATTTTAACAATTGTTTCTACACTACAAGAGCAATCGATCAATCAATCAATAAGAATTTAACGTCTGGTTCCGCGCCATAGCAATATCAGGGACGTCTCTTACAGACTGTACACAAACAGGCGTCAAAACAGCGCACGATGACGACTGAGTATGCAAAGACCACAAGAGAGAGCGAGATCGAAACAGTGCACGTCCAAGATCCCAGATAAGTTCTATCAGCACAACGCATTCTTTTTCAAGAAGTTTTTCAAATACAAAATTCAGAATGTAGATGTCTATATAGATTTCGAGTTGCATTAAATGAGTAATCTTTCTATATTTTACTCTGTAGTGGCGCTGTTAGTAAACCGCGAGGTAGGAACACATGTCTGTACATAGCTCTAGTGGCCATTGCCTGCGCTGCTCTCATCCTACTCGGCTTTCTACTCGCTTATTTTCTCTCTAGAAAAAATAACTGTAAGTATAAATAATAACTATAGCATTATATTTCCGTATTTTTCCCTTATGTTTGATAATTTCTTATTGGCCTTCAATAAATGAAATTTTTGCCGGAAAGGTTCTAGTGCGCATATTAATTGTAATAGATTCATCACCACAATCATCATCATCATCATCATCATCGTCACCCCGTCGTCATGATCATCATCATCATAACCATCATCATCATCATGACACATAATCATCAGCATCATTATCATCATCATCATCACCATAATCATCATCATCATCGTCACCCCGTCGTCATGATCATCATCATCATAACCATCATAACCATCATCATCATCATGACACATAATCATCAGCATCATTATCATCATCATCATCATCATCATCATCACCATAATCATCATCATCACTGTCACCCCGTCGTTATGATCATCATCATCATCATCTTAACACATAATCATCAGCATCATTATCATCATCATCATCATCATCATCATCACCATAATGATCATCCCTTGAATTCAAGTTTAACTAAGGTCGGGATAATCCTATCCATATTTTAAGAATATTTGGTATGAATTTCTGGCGCCTAGGCCAACCGAATTTCCGATCTGACGTTGGTTGGGATCTTAGAGCTTTTTCGCCTTTTACAATATGTGCAGTCCATGGTTGGTCTATTGTTCAGCAACTCGAAGAGAACGTGGGTAATCAAATGCAAAAGATTAAATGTAAAATGTTAAAAGACAAAATTATATACAAATGTATTAATTTATCTGCTGTACAAAATAATTCGATGTAAGCATCTAAAACATTATCGCTTATATTATTGAAATTATTTATTTTCCATAGTTATGATTGGATAGTCGGAGTGAAAGTAATTTAATATGGTACTGCATTAAATACTATTAAATCAACTGTGAAGGTTCAATAGCCTAGCAGCATGTAACTACTTATATTTTGCAAGGTTGGAGTCATCGGAAAAAATTACATGCCTATAATTTATAAATTTCGATAGTTGGTGAAATCTTAAATAAAATTATCAATTCATTTATAATAAAACTCCTGGTTGAGTTCTTGATCATTAATTAGCGAAATAGAGTGCAGACATTTATTATATTTAAGGAGCTCAACAATTGAGCGCTTATCCCGTTCAATTATACCACGTATTGCGTGCTTAGAAACTCTGTAGAATTAGAGCAGTGTATTCAGATTGCTTTCCAAGAGGTGAGTAAAACAGGATCGGAGGAAAACATAGCCGTTTAACCTCATTTTAAAGAAATTGATTCAAAATAAAAAATATGAAGCGGACCTGCTGTTAGGCAACATAACAGAAAGAGAACAAAGAACTACAGAGAACGAAAGAGAGAAAGAGAGTGAGAAAGAGAGTGAGAAAGAGAGAGAGAAAGAGAGAGAGAGAAAAAGAAAGGGAATCAGAAAGAAAGAAACGTACTAGTTATTCATATCACTGCACATAGGAGTATGAATTTCATCATGTCAATTTAATCATTGTTAATATAGTATTTTGATATTTCAGCAGATAATGGCAGTACGGAATCACCGATCTCAGGTATAAGCGCTTAAATGTTACAATTTATTTATTTTCTTTAATACCATTTTATTTTCCCACAATTTAGAAAGTCTCCCACTTGCAAATTGGGATTATTAATTACAAATACTTGAAATGTATTAATATTTACTACTATCAGACACTATGGAAGAAATAAATGAGGCCCTGGTCTGAAACATCACCTAACGAGTACCACTCCAGTTCGTGCATCTCGTGTTTATGAAAGTTTCAATCGTACTCTCATACTGTGGCTGATCTTGGATGCACACTTTACTTTATATCATTGGCTAGGATTTGATAATAATCGATATTGAAACGGTTAGCAGTAGAAATTATTATTATTTGTTATTTCTGAGAGAACTTAACTAGTTTCTGTTTAAGTTTGTGACAGTTTTTTGCATTTTAAGTAAATTGGATCATCGTCGGTTTTTAGCCGCTGAAAATGATAGGTTCATGAGTTAATATTGTTAGAGCAAGGAATTCGATCTTCGCAGACTTATGACAAGTTTTACTCATATGATATGTTGTGCTAAGAATTAATGATCGCCCATAAGCTATTTTATTTGATAAATTATAATTTTCTATCAATCATTTACTACTTAGTAATTTCATACCATTAACATACTGTAGGCGTCTCAACGCAAAGTCTTTCAACTCAATTTCATTCCACGATTATTGGCTCAACCTTGGCGGGTTCAACACAAGCAGTCTCAACCCAAATTGGTTCAACCCAAATTGGGTCAACGCAGAGTGGTTCAACCCAAATTGGTTCAACTCAAATTGGTTCAACGCAAGTTGATTCAACCCAAATCGGTTCAACGCAAGTTGGTTCAACCCAAATTGGTTCAACTGCAGGTGGTTCCACCTTATCAAGCTTAACCCCAGGTTAGTAAAAAATATTTATGTTATCTTTATTAGTAAGAAGTGTCTATGTATAGGTCATTGTAACGTTAAGATGTTTAAATTCAATATTTCGTACAGTCATCATCATCATCATCTACATCCCATGAATTTCAGTTGAATTAGGGTCGGGATAAATTTTGTCCTGTGACATTTTAAAAAATTAAATGCAATTTCCATTTGCCGTCGATTTAAAATTAAAATTTGTGAGCTGGTAGTATACCGGTAAGGGTGTCCGATTTCTGTTCAGTGAAAGTTCAAATCCGGTTCTAGTCCGTCATTGAAAAACTTTCAAAACTGGAAAATCTTGCCATTCCATGAACCTTAAAATAATTATAAAGAAAATATGTGGGTTTACTTCTAACAGAAAATATTTGAGAGCCCTCCTAACTGAGTAATTAGACAAGTACCTCCCTACTAGTCTTAATTTTGTACACGGACAAGTACTTCCCTACTCGTATTTAATTAGTACCTGGACAAGTACTTCCCTACTAGTATTAACTTAGTATCTGGACAAACACTTTCCTAACAGTATTAACTTAGTACCTGGACACGTACTTCCCTACTAGTATTAACTTAGTACCTAGACAAGTACTTACCTACTAGTATTAACTTAGTAAATAGACAAGTACCTCCCAGCACATCTTAAATTAATTTCTATTAAACTGTACTTCCATATTCGACTTAACTTAGCACTTAGACGAGACGAACGTCCCGCATACAGGTACATTTTTTGTACTGGTCTCTACATATAAATAAATTACCTTTCACTAACAGCAACTCAACTAATTTTTAAAATATAGTTATGTCAATATGTGATTCAGACTACAGAGGAATTAATCCTCTTTGCAATTATGGTAAATAACTGACAGGTTTTTAGAAAGGTAGGTTCACATTATTTATTCGCAGGTTTAACAAGGTTTCAGTACATTCTTTACTGTAGTCTTCGAGGTGAACGGTACAGATAAAGCATAATAGAAGCTGATTTGTTTACACACGCTAAGTTGTTGAATACGATCAATAATACGTTATGATAACTCCGATACTTAATAGAGTTCATTAGTTTTATAACTTGTGCAGTTTCAGGCATGTATGATACACCTCTTAACTGTATATCCGATTTACTCAAAGCACCGTATGATATCCGTCATAATTCATTTAATCAGTTTATATAATTATACAGTGTAGAGATCTCAAGTAGTTTGATTTATATTGTTTCAGGAACTGCTACAGGCAGCATGACAACAACAACTGGTTTGATATAATGATTATTTATTAATAAATCTTGACAAACTTACACCTTGAATTAAGTTTATAGTATTAACACAAATAGACAGTATTTATTTTATATATGTATAGTATTAATGAACACAGAGTAATGTTATTTTATGTATGTACATTGTATGGCTGGAGCCAGTGGCGATATCGGTAAGATATTCGTCCGCGGACCAGTATGTGTGGGTTCAAATCTTCGCTCGTCATTGATATCGCTTTACGAGTGAGGAAACTGACGTTAACATCAGATTTATCAGCCTTAGCTTTATGTGTTGGTAATGTCCAACATATGCGTGTAAATCATACGCGAGCATAGAATAACTTCTGGCATAGATGCTTTACTTTCCTACTTTTTGTTTGATAATCTCGGCGCAAAATTTGTACAAATAACGGAAATTTAGAAACACACACATACATGCAGCAGCACTTAGATACACAAAGAAGCAGTACGAAAGTGTCTACCATAAATATCCTCAGCTATTTGTGGCAATGCGATAGAAAATATCTAGCAGATGTCTGCTTAAGTTTATTAACTTAGGTTAAGTTCAATTAACTGTAATCGGTTTGAAATCTGCTTCGGTTCGAAATTATAAAATGGTTTTCCTCAACCATGCATTAAAGCGCCAAGTGTTAGTTTTTCTCCGAGATAGCTCCTGTTATGAAAGAAATCTTAAAAACACAAACAATATTTAACATAAAACCTAAATCAATATACAGTATAAATAATCTAAAATAATTGATGGTTATTATGGTAGCACCATTGATAAGAACTTCTGAAGATTGAAAAGTAGTCTACTTTAGTTCTCTAATATCACATCAGTAGGCCTAAGGCTCTTAACAAACAAAACCGCTACGAATATTTTAAGCCTAAGCTTGTGGACTAATGATGCATAGTACGTGTTAAATTCTTAAATATTGTAGGGTATAATTATCTGTTTATATATTCACGCGCAGTTTGCGGAACTGGCCAGTTTCAGTGCAACAATGGAGTCTGTATATCCTCAGCCATGGTCTGCGATGGAAATAGTGACTGTGGAGATGGAAGTGATGAGAGTGAGGAGGCTGGATGTTGTAAGTTTGACCTTCGAACTAAGTAATCATCATCATCAGCATCATCATCATCATCATCATCATCCTCCCTTGAATCCCAGTTAACTGGGGTCGGGATACGAATAGACTGTCTCAAATCCTCTCTGTCCTACACCACACCACCAGCCAATCCCCTATTGGAGATTTTTCCATTCGTTTAAATTTTTGAAGCAATTTCTGGACCCCTAGGCGCTCACCAACCGAATACCCTTTCTGAACTATGTAACATTATAGCCTATTATCCGTATAATCGCTGGAGCCAGTGGCGATGTCGGTAAGATATTCGACCGCGGATCAGTGTGTGCGGGGTTCAAATCATGGGCTCTCGCGATGGAAAGCAACGTCAGTGACGGGATCGATTCCGTCACTGACGTTGCTTTCGATTGATGAAACTGACGTTAACATTAGCTTTTTACTTTTTTAATGCAGTAATGAAATAAAGGCATAGGCATGCCGATATTAGGTATCTTATATAATTTAAAGTCACATGACTATGTGAACATGAAGAGGAAAGCGGAAATCAGAGAAGAGTGGAGGCGTTATATACCATGGACCTGCCAGTAGGCAGTGCACTAAGAAAGAGAGAGAAAGAGTGAAATACAATGAACGTGATTCAATACAATATACATGTAATTGTCAGGTAATAAATTACAATGTGAAACAATACAACCGGCAAGTGCACTGTGTTTTTATAACTGATACCCCAAATTGTTTTACCAATAAAGTCGTAAAAAGTTGACCGATGTTCTTGAAATTCTCAGCACTTGACCAGCAGCCAATTCTACAAATATAGAGAAATTTTGTTTTAATATCTTTAATATTGTGAAAGTTATAGTTTTACGAGTAGCAGTGGGGTCAGATAAGAAATTTCCAGTACAGGATTACAGGCGTGTTACATGCAGCGTAAAAGTATCTCTATAAAAGTAATAGCGAACACGTCACAAAATTTCAGCTAATGCTAATTTGAAGAAAAATCACTTCTTTGCAAAATGACGTAAAATACGTGCTGATATGTTCTTAATTGACAAAGTTATTGAACTTCTAATGCATGCATTGTATATCTGGTATCACCGCAGTGACCGCAGCGGCGTCCTCAAGCGCCACAGTTAAAATAACTTATTCGGTTATTCTCTTCATGCGATGTATGCATAAAAAGTTCAATAACTTTGTCAATTAAGAACATATCAGCACGTATTTTATATCATTTTGAAAGAAAGGATTGCTCTTCAAAACAGTATTAGCAGAAATTTGATATTGCGTGTTAGCTAGTATTTTTATAGAGATAATCTACGCTGCATGTAACACGCCCGTAATCCTGTATTGGAAATTTCTTATCTGACCCCATTCCTATTCGCGAGACTATAACTTTCACGTTATTAAAGATATTCAAACGAAATTTCTCTATGTTTTGTAGAATTGGTTGTTGGTTAAGTACTGCAAATTTTAAGTACCTCGGTAGACTCCTTACGACTTTATTGCAAAAATAATTTGGGGTATTAATTATAAAAAACACAGTGTACAATATCATACACAGTGCCAATGCAATTACAGTGTAATACAGTTCGTAGCTAAAAAGTGCAGCACTAATCAGTGCAGTATAGTGCGTGCACGGTAGTTCAAAACTCTCAACATTCACTGCACTTAATTTTGGATCGTTCTTTTAACTACTTTTATTCCTTATTTATTTCTACGTGTTAATATCAAACTCAGTCTTATCATCATATTTTATTAGAATGCAACACACTTATATTGTAATGTAATGCTTGTACAGCCTGTAATGCAGACACCAGTTTCAGATGCGTGCAGTCTCAGGAATGTATAGAGAAAGGTTTCCTTTGTGATGGAGTCGACGACTGTTCTGATAAATCTGATGAGTCTAATTGCGGTGTGTTTAAATACATTTAAAATGAAATATTTTCTCTCAATTATGCAATGCCCGTAATTAAGCTTTTCTTCACCAAACACTGCCATTTGAATTTGTTTCGCAATGATATTATAATGGCGTTCCTTCTACAGGTATTTATTTTCCTCTTTCAATCTCTATGGCTGATGTAGAACTAATATACATGTATAAGTGTGTATATAGCCCATACATGTACATGCATATGTATATATTCTATTTACATGTATATATGTGATGATGCATATTTATTCCTTTTGAATTGTCAAAACTGGAGCATGATTTGGTGTCGGATCAGAGACTAATATATTTAAAGTTATTCAATTATTGTTGTAAAAATAAATTTATTCTTTATACTGTCACACAATATTAACTTGGCATCTCAATGGTACCTTGATCAATGTTTCTTTCTTTGATTTCTACATTTGATTTGAATTTTAACTTAAACGCTACACTATCTTCAGCATTTAGCTAGTGACATATAGAAACAATAGTAACTAAAATAAAATATTTGGACTGATATTCTGGATTTTGCAATTAGCACCGTTTTGGACCTTGTATTGGCTCATCGACGTTGATTTGTTTCAGTAGTACTCGAAGTTGTCATGGACGGTAGTAGCACTCTAATTGTTGTTTAATGTTATTTTAATTTTGTTTTGATAACTTAAAATTATATAGGAACTGGTACAGTTACATCAGCTCCTGTGAGTCTGTCTTCAGGTTGTTACACTTTTTGCATCGTTTTAGTTTAATTTAATTATAGTTGCGGTTCTTCGGAACAAATTGTTTTGTTTTTAGTTATCATTTATTCAGATGTTACACAATTACTAACATTTTCTTATTAATTCGTACTTCACAATTATTAGGCTATAAATTATAGTGTTCTACAAATATTTGCGGATTTACATAAATAATCTTATCAATCATATTACGATTAACTTCCTAAATATCGTAATGTTAACGTGATTATTTCAATAAATATAGATTTTTATACGCCCGCTCCATCCTTCGCGCTCGAAGTGGAAGACTCATGGTAAATATTTATATTTGCAACACGCGTTTGCACTCAAGCAGAAAACAAGCACAGATAAATAAGTGAAATAGCCCTGTCACAGAACAAACTTTTACGAATCACATGTGTCCTCTTAAGTTTGGAAAAAGGCTTTTGGGGTGAATTTCCATTATTTTTCTCAGTTCCTGCTAAGTCTCGTCTTATATCAGGTGTATTTTACAGTTTGTCTGTTTTATGGAGCCCAACATAACAAGATTGTTTAACTTACTGTTAGCCTTAGTACAATTTCTTTAACATCTTTACATTTCATAAATCCGGGGCTCTAAAAACATGAAGTTTTAACCTCATTGTAATCTGCATTTCTATCAAAGTTTATTTATTTTCCATATGACGTAAAGTTTGAAAGGCAAAGTAGAATCTAAATATTACGAAAACTAATAACAATTGATAAATGGCATGAGATGAAATATTCCATATGCAATCATCGACCAGAGGGTTATGCTTCATTTCCTAAAAATCTGAAGAACTAATGTCTCACTGAAAAAAACTTTATATAAATTAATTAAAAATTAATTATTAGAAAAATATTTAATTAAAAACTATAATATATTAATTTTTACTTGTTATCTTAGGAGCAGCTACCGGAAGTACTACATCAGCCGGTGTGTATTCCAACTTGTCTTATTTTGTATAAAATCATTTTAGACGTAAATTTTAAACCTTTCTCCAGTAATGCAATATTATGAGAAGCTTATAAAATGCAAATTTTATGTTAAAGTATTTTATAATTCTTCCATATCTAAATGCTTACTTGAGTAAACATTTTCAAAGGCTCTAATAAATTTGTGCCACTTTGTTCTATATCTATTATGTTAGGAAAGATTCAGCAATAAACTTCCTTCTACAGAGACGGTTGTGGCATATTTCAGTGTTTTATATAAACATTTAACTCATTGCTTAGATTCATCCTGAATGATTTTGACACAAATATAAATAGGCTAATCGTTCAATCCGAGGTTGACTAGTTAGGAAGGGGGCAACGTCTATACTAATACGTGCTATGTACATGTAGGTCTTGATAATGGACATCAATTAGGAAATCGTGAAATCAGCAATGCATATCAAAATAAAAATATTCCAGTCTTGCGATTGAGGTCATAGCTTCTTTGTCCAGTGGAAGGTCCACAAATTTATTAAGCTTTATATAAAATTATACTCTTAATTTGCTAAATATAATAGAACTATGCGATCGATCATTGAATACAGAACATTGTATTCAATATGGAAACACTCAAAGTGATATTGGCCTAATGTGGAAAAAGAGAGACAGGTCAGTATAATATACTGTATTAAGCAAAGCCACTTCATAATATAGACCATTTTTGATTTATTGAATGCATAATGTTGTTGATTTGATCTACATTAAATATATTCTAAGAGATATTAATAAGACTATATTTGGAATGGACTTGTCTGAAAGTAGAGGATATCATTTTGTTTGTCGCTGCAAACATAACTATTACTTGCTTATGCTCAGCATGTGGAGACGGTCAGTTTCGCTGCAGCAGTGGACTCTGCATATTGTTCACAATGGTTTGTGATGGAAACAGCGACTGTGGAGACGGAAGTGATGAGAGTGAATCAGCTGGATGCTGTATGTATAACTGATAATATATATTATTATATTACAAATAACGCATTGGAATATAATCCAATGAAATCACAGTGCAATGCAATGTAAAAGTTAAAATCTTTCTTCTATTTAAAAACAAACATACTACATAGAAATATAAGCAGTAGGCCGGTATATACACACACACACACACACACATACATATATATATATGTATGTGTGTGTATATAAGCATATATATATATACAGTATATATATATATATATATATATATATACAATGTATATCTATATATGTGTATATATATATGTATAGTATATATATGTATATATATATATATATACATATATATGTATGTATATATATAATATTACACACGTATCTTACACGTAAGCCTATATCTATACCCATAGATCTATGTATGCATGTATATATATATATATATATATATATATATATATATATATATATATATACAGTATATGTACATATATATATATATATATATATACATATATATATATGTACATATATACATGTATATATATACATATATATATATGTTGTTATATATATATATATATATATATATATATATATATATATATAACAACAAAAGCAATACGGTTAGAGTGTTACTGTTGTCCATGACAACATTGAGCACTGTGAAACAAAATCAAAGCCGATGAGCAGAGTGAGGAGCCCATAGACGGTGCGAGCCAAAATCCTGGTGGTCAGTCCAAGGAAGGGTACTAGCGGAATGGAGGTTTACGTGTTGGTCTCAGTTCGTGTACGTTTGGTGGATATGAAAAGTCGAAGAGAAAAGATTTCAATCGCCTATGAAACTGTTCGTAGAGTAGGAAAGGCTGATCAGGAATAGATGAGGGGGTGCGCAGAGTGGAAGGAAGAGAATTCCAGATCTGCGGGGCAGCATGCTGGAAGGAGCGCCTAGACAGCTTGCTACGTAAAGGAAGGCTCGATCTCTCAAGAGTAACTAACTTAGAGGACCTTGTGGGCCTGGAGGTAGGTTGTCCCACTTGTAGTAAGTGGGACATGTAACTATTACCAGGAGTGGTAAAAGACTTATAAGTTAGAGAAACTGTCTTGTATAAAAAGCGTTCTCTAATTTTGAGCCAGTATAAAGACTTAAGGATTGGACACTGAAAAAGGCCGTTAGATGACGACGACTTCGATTTTGTGCTACAATGTGTGCTCGAAATGAACGCCATGGGCTTTAATGCCGGCCAGAAGTCTTTTCTTACAGATAAAATTGGGCTGTCCATGGACTGTTGCGTTAGGTCTTTCCAGATCTCTTAAAGAACAGCCTTTAATGCTATTGTGTTCTTGGGAAGGGGCTTGAAAGCGCGATACTTTTCCAACACGGTTCCCCAAACAAAAAATTCAAGTGGATTAAAATCTGGAGAATTAGGAGGCCAATCATCCATTTTTATGAAATATGGGCTATATTGTACTAGAAAGTATTGCGCAAAGACGTAAAGTGTGAGCCGGCTCGCCGTCCTGTTGAAAAATGAAATCATTTTGCTTTAACTTGTTGTAGTCTTCGATCAGTTTCGGCAGAATAGTGTTAGTGTAATAAATTGAAGCACAATATAAGAGGCATCAACATCTTACGGCCCTTTTCAGGGCCAGCACATTTTCAAAAAGGAATTGATTTTATTTGACTTTTACGTTGCGTGTTGAATGAAAAAAATATTTTTTTTCGCAAAACTTGGATAACTCCGGTTCCTTTAAAAATATTTTTACAAAATTTGGTCGGGTTGTGGCTAAATTACTCCACAAGAGAACTTTAAAATTTCAAGGCGAAATATCAATAATTGGCTAAGCTATCGTAATTGTGCTAGGGGGATATTTTTTAATGCGCAGCCTGCATATACAATATACATGTACATACATGTAATATAAGCCTGGGTGTATGTGTGAGTGTGTGTGAAAAGGAAATATGGTGCAGTATTGCACGAACGATAATAACTTTCGAAAGGAGGAAAGAGCTTCTAACAAAAAGTATTTCGAGAATTGCAAGGATAAGGATTGTGATATCACTGGTGTGGTCGACACTCCTATATGGATATGAACGTTGACATTTAAGAAAGAGCATATCAGGAGGCTAGATGGTCGGAACTGTTTTGCAGAAAAATGAATAAATCCATATCAAGAAAAATGCATAGAAATATTATACAGAAAAGGGTTATGCAGAAATATGGAAAGCATTAGGCTAACAAATTTACAAATGAGGATTTACTTGAGAGAGTCGAAACAGAAATACATTTAATAAATGTGATAAGCAATAGAAAAAAGCTGAATAAGACTTATTATTTATTATAAGGAGGGGGTGAGGGGGTGGGTGGCTAAAAGATTCTATTTCTAGATTGAATAGAAAGAAGGATGCAAGGAAAAAGAGTTCGGAGGCAGACCGAGACATGGGATGTTGGAAGACTAAATAACATATTCATACCTTAAGATGAAAGGAAGGCTCAGGTTAGATTGTTTGTTGGAGTGAGAGTCCATGGACCTGCCGTTAGACACTTCACTTCTACAATATACATGTGTATATAGACATAGATAAAAATTAGAAACAATATAATTAAAATACGTAGTTGACTACATAAAATTTTGACATAGCATCACTACATAACATAACATAATATAGCTACATAACACTACATACATACATAACATACCTAACATAACTACTTATAGTAACACTACATAACATAGCTACATAACATAAAATGGCATTGACTGCATAACATAACATAAAATAACATAGGAATACATAGCATTGAATACAACGTCATACGGAGCTAGCAGTGTACAATGTAATATCTCTCTCTCTTAGTGCACTGCCTACTGGCAGGTCCATGGTATATAATGCCTCAACTCTTCTCTGTCTTCCGCCTTCCTCTTCATTTCCACATATGAGTGGGTCTATAATCATCTAAGATACCTAATCTCGGCCTGCCCCTGCCTCTTTTTCCTTAGATTCTACCTTCTATGACCTCTTTTAATAGACCTTCTCCCCTTAGAATGTGTCCTATCCATCTCTTCTTGCTATTTCTTAATGCATTTATCAACTGTCTATCTGTGCCAACTCTCTCCAGGACTTCTTCATTTGTAACCTTTTGAGTCTAGCTAATCCTCTCCATTCTTCTCCAAATCCACATTTCCAATGCCTCCAGTTTCCTAATACCTTAAGGTCCATGTTTCACAACCATACAATAGCGTGTTCCAAACCAAAGGTTTTCACTATCTTTATCTTTGTGTCTTTCTTTAGACTTTATGTTAATAGTTCTTTTCTACTACCAAAGGCCTCTTTTGCTTGTGCAATCCTACTGCATATTTCAGTCTCATATTTCCCAACATCAGTTAGGCTATTGTATGACCCAAATATTTGAAACTCATTACCTGTTCCAATTTCGTACTATTCATTGTGATATTAACTTCACCTTTATTATTGGACACTCTTATAACCTTACTATATTTTATATTGATCTTCAAGCCATATGTCAATGCCGTATCACTCAGCCTATCCATTATCTTCTGCAGTCCAATCTCGCTGCCCGCTACCATTCCTTGGTCATCTGCAAATCGTACATCTTGTAACAATTTCCCTCCTACTTTTATTCCTTCTTCCATGTCTTCTATGGCTTCCTCCATCGATGCCTCAGCGTAATCCATGTGTTCCATGGCTTCCTCCATCATTGCCTCAGCGTAAATGTTAAACAGCAGCGGCGAAATGCTACAACCTTGTCTGTCTATGTAGTATCTAATTTTAAGTTAATGCAGCACAACAGCACTTATACATAAAATCTATCAAATTAGATATAACATACTATCATGCTCTCAAAGCAGTGTGTATTTTAATTATTGCACTTTTCGTCTAACTAGAACAAAGTTGAAATACAAAACATATCCACTCAATACACTAAAGGGCCAATCCAGTAACCAACAAAGGATTAACTAAGTGATTTTTCTCCAGATACCGTAACTGAATGACTGTAACACGAAAATTGTTACAGTATCATTTGCCATGCATCGTGTTTCGTGTGTCTTATACTTAACCATGTACTAGAATTTCTAGTTTTTTATGATATAATGACATATTTCTTTATTTCTTGTTTGCTTGAACGGACACAGCTTGTAACGCAGAAACCAGTTTCAGATGTACGCAGTCTCAGGAATGTATAGACAAAAGTTTCCTTTGTGATGGAGTAGACGATTGCTCTGATAAATCTGATGAGTCTAGTTGCGGTAATTTTAAAAAATATAATTTCGATAAAATATCTAATTATTTTAGAAACTTGAATTGTATATACTTCCAATTAATCAATGGATATAGTTAAGATTTGATGAGTACATTAATTAATGAGTATTAGGCCCATTGATTAACTGGATTTAAGGTAAGATGATATTTTAATAAGCTTTATTCGTGCTTATATTTACCATTCTATTATATTTTTATATATTTAGTTTAGTTTTAATGTAAATTATATTATATAAACTGTTCTATATATTGTGTTTAGGCTTGTCTCGATCTAAATCCAAGCAACTTTTTATTTAACTGAGATCCACTTAATAAGCTTGCGAAGAAATAATTAAAATCTAAAATAAGATGACTACAAAATTTCGTAATTGAAATATATTGGCTGCAATTGTTAAGCAATGTTGCCGTATTACTGTCAATTTTACTATATATGTATCAAATATTTAGAGACGCGTCGAAGAGGATTTCTGAGTATAGGAGTAGGCATATAGGCCCTAAGGAGAATATCGAATTAAAGATAATCTTGCAAACAATTTATTAATTATAAGCAGGTGGAAATTTGAAATAAATATCATTAATCATAAATGCGATAGGCCTACATAAATATTTGCAGATTTATTGTCATAAGGCTATTGTTTATATGATATGTTTAGTTTGTAGCTGAACTGAATAATATAAATGTTTTAATGTTGCGTATTGTAGCAACAGGATCTACGCTGTCATCCATCAGCCAACCTACAGGTGAGTTCTAAAAAGATCTTAAATTCATGAAATAGAAATTACATTAAATACGTTAATAAATAAATAGCATGTTTAACATTTTAATATATCAATATGGAACTTGTCTGAGAAACATTCCTAACATCAGCTTCGGATGATACAACAGACGCTAAAGTTCTAATGATTAGCCATAGCTACTATTTGGCCTATATCCTCAGATATACGGTATACAGTAACATTTACATGTGTAAAATAATATAGAGAACATTTACTCAAGAGATGGCATAAAGTATTGCGCAATAGTATCGGCGCTCTACAATATGATCGCTACTTATTTATAGCCACTTTTTCGTGCTAAAGAAAATATCACTTTTATATGTAAGCAAGCAATTTTAAAAAAGAAGTACTAACAATTTCTGATTACGTTAAAAGTTTTATCTTTAGTAAAATTCGAAGATATCGAGGATCTCACTAAATTTGGCTAGAAAATATTTTCTCATTTTCCTCGAGAATGGGGAGGGAATATAGCGTAACGGTTACAGTGTTTGCCTGGGAAGCAATTGTATTGGTTTCAAAACTCTGATCATAAATGCATATCATGAATGGCCGGTGGAAGGTAATCTTGTGAAACATTGAGGTGTGGATAAGATATAGCCCTTTGAAAATGGATTGACACGTTGATCTATTGAGTGCTCTTATGGAGCGTAACATGCATCAACAGAGTAGGAATATGTACATTGGACCTGCCACTTTGCAGAACACGAGAGGATAAGAATAACATTTGGGAGATGCGCACAAATTAAAAAGCAAAATAAGTAAATAATTAAATTCACAACTTGAATCTTAATCTCTAGAGATGGCATAAAGTATTGCGCAATAGTATTGGTGCTCTACAATATGAATGCTACTCCCAAAATACGAAAGAACCAATTGGATGATAATTCAGACCATAATGGCCGATTTCATATAATTGTTTTAACATTTATTTTTACGTTTTATTAGCATTTGCAGAAACTCTTAACTGGAATTTTATTTTAACTTCACTAGAAATCGCTTTCTTACCTTTAAAGAGTTATTCAATGACTTTGAGACGCTATGTTCGCACTGTAAGATAGCAGATTCGCTCTTGTTGACTAATTTCTACACAAATGCACTTTGATTTGAAGTCATGGACACGTGCAGTTGTTCTTCAGGCTCTCGCTATACGTACTGATCTTACATGTAGTTGTCGATTGATCAACCGTACATATGTGTTGTTTTGTTGACGTTTCAGTTTCTGGTTTGAGCTTTACTACATCCCCCACGAGTAAGTCACGTTTCATTTTTTGCCATTAAATAAATCCAACATATATTAACATATTTAAAAAATGTTACTAATTAAGTGGAGCTACTTCTTTCTAGACTTTCAGAGTGATGCAGTTTTATATTAAAATGAAGTAGTTAACTGTCTATACTAATAACGATTAAGGTGTTACTTACTCTCTCTTAGAGCACTGCCTACTGGCAGGTCCATGGTATTCAACGCCTCCACTCTTCTCTGTCTTCCGCCTTCCTCCTTACCCCCACACATGAGTGGGTTTTTAAACCATCCAACACACCCAATCTCGGTCTGCCCCTGCCTCTTTTTCCTTCCATTCTACCTTCTATGACCTCTTTTAATAGACCTTCCCCCCCTTAGAATGTGTCCTATCCATCTCTTCTTCCTATTTCTTAATACATTTATCAACTGTCTATCTGTGCCAACTCTCTCCAGATCTTCCTCATTTGTAACCTTTTGCGTCCAGCTAATCCTCTCCATTCTTCACCAAATCCACATTTCCAATGCCTCCAGTTTCCTAATATCTTCCTACCTTAAGGTCCATGTTTCACATCCATACAATAGCGTGGTCCAGACCAAGGTATTCACTATCTTTATCTTTGTGTCTTTCTTTAGACTTCTTGTTAATAGTTCTTTTTAACTACCAAAGGCCTCTTTTGCTTGTGCAATCCTTCTGCATATTTCCGTCTCACATTTCCCATCATCGGTTACAGTATGACCCCAATATTTGAAACTCATTACCTGTTCCAATTTCGTACCATTTATTGTAACATTGACTTCACCTTTATTATTGGACACTCACATAACCTTGGTCTTTTTTACATTAATCTTCATGCCATATCTTAAAGCCGTATCATTCAGCCTATCGATTATCTTCTGCAATCCAATCTCGCTGCCTGCTACCATGCCTTGGTCATCTGCAAGACGTACATCTTGTAACAAATTCCCTCCTACTTTTATTCCTTCTTCCATGTCTTCTATGGCTTCCTCCATCGATGCCTCAGCGTAATTCATGTGTTCCATGGCTTCCTCCATCATTGCCTCAGCGTAAATGTTAAACAGCAGCGGCGACATGCTACAACCTTGTTTTACTCCACGTCCTATTACACCTTCTTCTGAGTATTCTTGTTGGATTTTGATTACTGCTCCTTGATTCATGTAGAAGTTCAAAATTAGTCCTCTATCTCTCCAGTCTATTCCTATTCTTTTTAAGATATTCATCATCGTTATTCAAAGGCCTTCTCGAAGTCTACAAATCATACAAAAACGTCATTTTCATATGCTAAGCTTCTTTCGCAGAGAACCCGCATTACCCCTATTGCTTCTCTTGTGCCGCATCCTTTCCTAAAACCAAATTGTTGCTTACTATGATTATTAAACTCTGCGTTATTACTGGATCATTACAATAATTCTCTAAGAAATCAATACGAAATTTCAAATCGTAAGGTTGACCTCAAATTCAAAATACTTTCCGTATGGTTATATTTTATTGTGATAGCAATTTGTCTCATTGATTTTAAACACTCATCCCAAACCTCATGCTTTTATGTTTCAGTTGCCAGTGGGAACACAACCACGGCTTCAAATGGTGAGTTCCTATTAAAAATTCTACCACTTAATTGTCATTTATGCTAAATTATTTATTGAGCAATTTTAAGATATTTTAGCGAATTCAACTATCGCCGTCCCTTCTTGTCCCTTCTTTGCAAGTAAATTTAGCAATTTACTAAGTCATCCATCCGGTTTAACTGCTGTGTAAACTAGCCTTACGTACCTTAACGCTCTTCTTAGTTCTCGTGGTGAAATTATAAGGAAACTTTGGAGCAAGATCATGAATTTGATAGAATAATAAAGTCAACTTCGGCATAAACACTCATAAGAACCAGCAAAACGTTTAACTTATAACTCGTGTGCTGATTGTGATTTTTTATTTGAAGATTGATCTTGTTTCTTTTTCTTCGCATACTCTCTTTTCGGAATATCACTTATCCAGGATGAAGGTAATCATACAATCTTTAGAAATGCCCCCCCCCCCCCAACATGTCATGCATAATCATATTGAGAACTTATCGATTGCTGGTTGTCTTAACGTTGTACTCTATTTGGACACTAAACGTCCAAATTGCTCTATGTATGGAGTACATTAACATTATCATTAAATTTTCAATAGCCGATACAACAGTGAAATGAATTTTCTTTGAAAAGATTCATAGCTAAACTCAATAGAGAGTAAAATTTCGGGAATTCACGTGATCGGTAAATTTATTCATCTACCCGACGATTTCAACATGCTGTATTTAAAGTGATAAGTACTATAATATGTGATCTTTTCCTCAAATAGCGAGTCTAACCTATGTATGTGTATTAAGTAAAACTAATGTCAAATGTTTACTTTGTATATACGTAGGATGTAGTTCGACCAGCTTCCTATGCGCTGATGGTTCAAAGTGCATTCCATCCGCTTGGAGGTGTGACGGGATAAACGACTGTCTCGACACCTCGGATGAATTGCGCTGTGGTATGCAAATATTCTTCTTCTAAATTCCTGTGACTTAAATTTTATCATAATTCGGCCTACCGGTTCTTATGTGGTACGGCTCAATCGTAACTTGTGAGTCGAGAGTTACGACTAAATTTGAATGATATCAATTTTAACTATAATTAAATATATGAGAGAATTTCCGGAAAGTTAATAAATAGATTCAGATTTCCAAAAGAAAATATTGTTAATCTCGTACAAGTGGTACGAATCGCAAACGTTTATGCTTTTTGGAAATTCTTCTTTACGCAACATCATTATAGAAGATAAGCCATATAGCAGATGGAATGGTTTATATCCAAAACCTTTGCTAATTAATATAAAGCATGTGCAATTCTGCTCAACTATGGTGCTGTTCTGTTGTTTAAAATGCTTCATGATTCCGTTTGCTCTAATGACAATGATGAGTAACATAGAAGCCTAGGTTATCTCTACACGTGTATCATGTATATTTTGCAGCGCCATGTAACGCTACTACACAGTTTGCTTGCAACGACACTGGACGTTGTATAGTACAGTCGTGGAGATGTGATGGGAATCAAGACTGTGCAGATAACAGTGACGAACTGTTCTGTGGTTTGACATATTCTCCTGACTTGTAATCTCTCCCTGCCTTTGTCTCTTTTTCATTTTTTCGTCTCTCTCTCTCTCTCTCTCTCTCTCTCTCTATCTATCTCGCTCGTGATCTCTTTATATCCCCCGGTAAAAGTTAAATTAGTTTAATAATTAAAGTAACAAGCGCCAACATGTAAATGTATAGACAGATACACATATACTTTCGACTCTGTTGGATTCAATTCTCATACAAGCACAACACATGCATTTCAGCATACATCACTTCCACTAATTTAACTCTTCTCAGGTAAGTAACGTTTATTTTATAGATTTTTCCGTCACTCAGGAAGTAAAATTTCAAAAATGCAATCCATAACTAAATTAGTGACGTGAGATTGCAGATATTAAAGTTATTGCATGTGACTTCACCTAGCTCAAGCATAAACTCTAGTAAACATTGTTTGGCTACTTTGGAAAATTACATTCAACTCATTCATCATTTCTGGTTACTAATTTGAAGACCCATTATATCTATGCACTTCTTATTGATTATGCACTTGATTATATCGTGGCCACTATTGGCGCCACTGGCGAAGTCGATAAGACACTCGATCGCGGATCGGTATGTGCGGGGTTCAAATCCTGTGGTCACTCGTCACTGACATCGCTTTCAAGAAGGAAACTACGTTAACTTTAGCTTAACAGCTTTTACTTCTGTACACTTTTTCCAGCTACACACTATATTGCTAAGCTGAGACGTTGATTATATTTCTCTCGCAGTCTGTAACCCGGCACAGCAGTTCAAGTGTACGGATCCATTGGGGAAGTGCATTCCACTCAGATGGCTCTGCGACGGAACGAACGACTGTCCAAACAATTCCGATGAACAAAATTGTAAGTAACATGCATAGGCGTTGTTTAACATTTATCAATTTCTTAGCTGCTTAAATTATATATTCCTATATCTGCAGTTATATTAAATGACACTCGATTATGCAGGTTTAAAAAAATGCAATTGAAGCAGTATAGCAATCTGTTTTAGCACCTTGAAATAACGCAGTGTATACCTCTTGTGATGTATTGGATTGTTAATAAGCTACTCGAGCTGTTTGCATTATTACAAAACTCTAACGATGTAAGGCACAGAGCTTTATTGCTATACGTATTGGTTGAGCTTGTAGCATATTAATTTAGTTCGCCACAGGCTGAAGCCAGTGGCGAAGTCGGTAAGATACTCGACCGCGGATCAGAAGGTGCGGGGTTCAAATCCTGGGCTCGCCCGTCACTGACATCGCTTTCGAATAAGGAAACTAACGTTAACCTTAGCAATAACTTTTTTAGCTTTAGGTTTATTGTAGCATAATCTCTTTGCATTGGGTGGCCCAGAGGAAGCACGTTTAATTGAGAAACAGCAGGCCACCGATTAGAAACATAACCGTCTGAAATCAAATCAAAGAAGGAAGGAGGGAATATCGAAAGAAGAAATAACGATAACAAGAACAGCAACTAAGAATGGAAACTTTACAAACACATGCGGACGTCTTGTGTATGTCCATACGACCAAAACAAATTCCAAAAGCCATGTTTAAAGTGAATTTTCCATTCTCGAAAACACGTCAGTGACGAGGGAGCTCTGGACTTGAACTCTGCACACACTTATTCACAGTCGGTCAATATACCGACATGTCTGAATTGTATCTCCTATATAGCAAAGAATGATATATCTCTACACTGTAATCTCAAAATCATACCTCAACAATGCCATCTCAATGGCACTGGCGTTTTTTAATTAATACTGATGATAGTCAAACTCCATTTTCTATCACGTGCTCTTTTATTTGGTATATTTATTGCGCAGGTTTTAATCGCACGACGACCTCTATACCCTCTCCCACACCCACTACACCTCTGGCGATGCCATAGACGAACTGAACAATATGCTACTGCTGCTTTCTTGATGCTATAATCTGCATATAGATAACAGTATCAGTCTGTATTAGTAGCATTGTAACATAGCATACTACTACCATTGTATATTAGTGTTATAGAATAATTACTTCAGTGTACTAGTATTATAGTACACTAGTAAATGATATTCTAGTACTATAGTATGCAAGTATTGTGGTGCAGTAGTACTATGATATAGGCCTACTAGTACTACACGCATAGTATAATAGTACTGTAGTATAATATGAATATATTACAGTATAATAGTACTATAATATACTTTACAATAGTGTATATTAAGGTATATTAGTAATTAGTACTGAAGTATACTAGTAGGCTACTACATGCATGCTAAACAAGTACTGTGGTATACTAGTGCAATGGTATACTAATACCAAGTTATACTAGTACTATGGTACTCGTTTACTCTTTGAAATTTCTATAAGATACATCATTCCTCTCTCTCTCTCTCTCCCTCAGTGGACCGCCTACTGGCAGGTCCATGGTATATAAAGCCTCCACTCATCTTTATCTTCCGTTTTTTCTTCATGTCCACATACGAGTGAATCTTTAAATCAGTTATTAAGCTTACATTTTGACAATGAAAATTAAAATTTCTACATTTCTGTATTCTATTGTCTATGATATAATGGGTTTCCAATTGAGGGTTTAGTACATCAGAGTTCAAATCCTAAGGACATCGGTCATCGATATCATCGTGAGCTGAAGATACTGACGTTAAACTATTAACTTTTAGCTTCCTCTTCTGTAAAATTAACTGTCCATTTCAACCCAAAAAATGCATTAATTATATTCATAATTCTTCTAATTTGAAATAATAGTGATGGAAGCAAAGTCGCCATGTAATTTTATTTTGTTCGTTAATAATGAAACGAAAGTCAGGATTCTCTCGATTTCGGGTTTTTTTAAATAAATAAAATATTCAACAAGCAACGGAACGCGTTCACTAGAATTATTATGTATCGCCAAATTAAGGACAATAAAAGTTTTACATATAAAAACCATTCAAATCAAATTTTAACGGATGAAGCAGACAGCTTGGAATCAAATCCTATTTAAGTCATCATGCACAATACATGTACGTCTGGACTGTAAATTCGTTCGAAAGTCGTACAGATAAAAACCACTGCTCATCATTAATGGTTGAATTATCCATTAGCAATTAAATAATTACTGAAATCAGTCATTTATACGACAAAATGTATACGATACCCTTTTAAATCGGTTTAATGCAAATAAATATAGCAGTAGATAGACAACGTAACCGTGGCGATGTTCTATCAGATAGACGACGTTACCGTGGCGATGTTCTTTCGCATTGTATTGTGTAGAAATGAACTTTGAGTTTTCAAAGCTTTGACAAATTACAACACCCCTGCTGCGTTCAACTCACTTTGGGGTTCATCTAACTGAAATTTAGATTACAGTTAGAAGTAGCTGGGGTTGAGAAAGTAGATGTGAAGCCTCAACAGAAGTAACACTTATAACTCATTGAAAGATGCCAGAAGAGGTTATTAAATGCTCCACAAACGTACCTACATATATGTAGGTCTAATCTTTGAGACGTCGTTACCTATATAATCAACATGATTGCTGCGATTTTGTTTTCGTCGTTATTGTTATAGCAATGCACAGTTTATCTTAGGTACAATGTTCAAAATCCTGGTTCTGGATATTAGAACTCTAGTGCTTTTAAAAGCTAAAAAGCTAATAATAGCATCAGTTTCCTCACTCGAAAGCGATGTCATTGACGGGCGATCCCAGGATTTGAACCCCGCACTTACTGATCCGCGGTCGAATATCTTACCGACATTTGTAGCACTTAAAATTCAAACTAACTACTTCTAATCAAATAGCGTTATCACTGATAAATACAAAAAACTAAAACTTTACTAACATGTTTCTTCAATATTTGTGATCTTCGTCGAATATGTCCACATTTGTCACGTGATGCAGCTGCTACAATTGGTGCAGCTTTTGTACAATCCAAGTTGGACTACTGCAATTCCTTGTTTTTAAATCTCCCTGGCTGTAAAATAGATCGGTTGCAGTTTGTTCAAAATTCTCTTGCGCGAGCATTTTTTAGTTCCAAGTACTCGCACGTTACGCCTATTTTAAAGTCTTTGCACTTCTTCTTCTTCAGTGCACTGCCAAGTGGCAGGTTCAAGGTACATATTCATACTCGGTCTGTTTTCTCGCTCCATAAGAGCACTCCTTAGATCAAAAAGTTAATCCCTTCACAAAGTCTATGACTTATCCATACCTTATGTAGCTTATAGCTGGGGAAAAATATGTCGTCTGAGGTAGTTTCCCGTTGCCTTCCTCAGTTTGGTGGATTAATTTAATCCTGGGGGAAAATATTTCATGGTGAGGTGGGTCCCCTCTTGCCATCCTCAGATCCTGCCTTCTGTCTTTGCACTATCTAAAGATTAAAGAGCGTATCATTTACAAAACAGCTTCAATAACCTATTAGTCTATCACTATCCCTGGACAAACTTGTATGTCTCATTTGATTAAAGTGATGCAGCCTGCTGTTACTCAGTCTTCTAAAGTAATTACTCTTGTGAGTCCTAGCTTACCTTCACGCTCTAATCTATCTAATCGTTCTTTCCAGCATGCTACACATGAGATCTGGAATTCTCTTCCATCCATTCTTTAGAAGTCTTCGTTTGAATCGTATCGGCCTTGGCTTTCCTATGAGCAGTTCCATAGGCAGTTGAAGACCTATATTTTCCATCTCTCTTTTCCATCCATTGTCTACGATTTGTGACCAGCGCCTAACCCGCCTTTTCTTTAATTCGCCTTATTTTGGACTGATATTCTGTATTTTGAAATTTGCACCGTTTTTGATCTTCCTTTTTCTCGCCGGCTTGATTTTGACTCAATAGTGCTCGATGTTGTCATTGATGACAACACTCTAATTGTTGTTATGTAATATGATAATAAATAATCACACTTTTACGGGGAATAAAGAAGGTAAAAAGCAAGAATGACGTCATGCTCGAGTTATTGCTTGTAAACTTTAAATTTTTAGCAATTAAGATAATTAAAATTTAATATGACAAGTTATTAATTAATCTATAAGAATTACAAGCATGTATCATAGAAAACCCACTTTATGTGGGCAATGAGATTTAGGAGTAACTCGCCAAGCTATAAATAAAGAAGATTAATAATCAAAAGGGGTCATCAAATATGGGGAGAATTCTGGTTGTAGTCAGTGTCGTAGTTACTGTCATAGTTCTCACTGCCATAGCGGTTGCTGTTGGGATCTACTTCTACAACCTAGGTGAGGCTCAGGTGTAGAAGAAAGTTCTAACTCGAATCTGACGACTTTATGAGTCTAATTTAATATTTTCTCAGTATAAAAGCTAAAAAGCTAAAGTTAACGTCAGTTTCCTCACTCGAAAGCGATGTCAGTGACGGGTGAGCCCAGGTTTTGAATCCCGCACATACTAATCCGCGGTCTATATGTAGTGTCCGCGGTTTGGTGTCGCGGTATAATGAGAATGGCAATATAATCAGAAGAACTCTTAAGTCAAGTTAATCTACATTCTGTTAATTTGTGTACATTATATATCGAATCGATTAACCTTTTGACATAATGTAATTCTCTGTATCTCTATCAATGGCGTCTGTCTATACTCCTATTACCCTTAATGGTGTAATTAATAATGAATCAATAGCCAATGCCAAAATTGGTTATTACACTCCTGAATCTTCTAAAGATACAATTAACGACCTATATAAAAATTGTAATCTATCGTTATTTCATGCTAGCTTTAGAAGTTTAAATGCCAATTATATGAAACTCATAGATCTCTTAAATTCGTACAAAAATAAATTTGATGTAATATTACTTTCTGAAATTTGGTCTACTAATTTACGATTTTTTGATGATGTATTTCCTAATTACAAGTTTGTATATTGCCCCCCGACTATACAAAAAGCTGGGGTGTGGCTGTATTAATCCATAATTCTATCACCTTTAACATCATTGATTCATCCAATATTAATAATTTCTTTGATAATAAAGCAGAATTCTTGGTCGTTGATATATTACTTATGCATAGTAAAATTAGACTCTATTTA
Organism: Enchytraeus crypticus; assembly: GCA_905160935.1. Classification (NCBI taxonomy): domain Eukaryota; kingdom Metazoa; phylum Annelida; class Clitellata; order Enchytraeida; family Enchytraeidae; genus Enchytraeus; species Enchytraeus crypticus. The sequence continues at coordinate 287,078 of CAJHZI010000533.1, read as the reverse complement.
ATTTACAGACATCCGAGTCAATCGACTACTGTCTTTATTGATAAATTTTTCAAGTTCCTTTCCATATGCAAGCCTTTAAAAAAGAGTCTTATATGCGGTGATGTAAATATTGATTTGTTAAAATTTAGTGTGTTTAATTTCATTGATCGCTATGTTAATGAGCTGTCCAATTTGAACTTTATGCCGTTCTCGTTAATACCTACGCATTATATTAATAACTCGCTTAGCGTAATTGACCACGTCTTCGCGAACTTGGGTTTTGGTTATACTAAAGGCATCAGTGTAAAGTCCCTAACGGTTACAAGCGATATTACTGATCACTATGCCTATGTTGTACTACTGGTTTCTAAAAAGGAAAGAGTTAACTACTCTGATCGCCCTTTCATTAGAATTTATAGCACTCAAAACATTAACAACTTTCATGATCATCTCTCGAAAACTGACTGGACACCGATCTATAATTTGATTAATATTGATGAGGCTATTACTCATCTAACGAATTCCTTAATTGCTACCTCTGAGCTGAGCTTTCCTTTAATTCGGTGCTCTCGTAAAACATATAAGGATAAACCCTGGTTCTCTAAAGAGTTAAAGTCTAGAATTAAAATAAAAAGCAATCTATACCATACCTTCAAAAAATCTAACTTAAACTAACTCTAAATCTAACTCTTATCTAACTCTTTATAAAACTAATTATCTGAATTACCGAAAAATACTTGATAAGGATATCAAAAACTTCCGTCAATGTTATTATAGAAATAAATTAGACATAAGATTTAATTCAATTAAGAACATTTGGAGAACTTTGAGTAATATTACCAGTTTCCGTGATAAAAATAAGAATCAGACTATCGATCACTTAACTACAAATACTGGTGTTATTAGAAATAACAAGGATATTGCGGAAGAATTTAATAAATATTTGATACAAAATAGTATACGGCTAGCAGAAGCGATCCCACGAAATGATGCATCGTATCAGAGTTTTCTTAGCAGGGCTCTACCGCACTCTATTTTCTTAACTCCAACTTCCAACAGTGAAGTCTTAAATTTCATTCACTCTATGACTAAGAGTTATTCTACTGGCAATGACTCTATATCCAGTAAAATTTTACAATTATCTGCTACTTACATTGCAAACCAACTTACCTTTATCATTAATAAATCGTTTGAATTAGGGTACTTTCCTGAGAATTTCAAATTAGCCAAGGTCATTCCTGTCTATAAAAAGGGTAAACATGACTTAGTGGAAAATTATAGACCAATTTCCCTCCTTAATAATTTAAGTAAAATATTTGAGAAAATCATGCATAAACAAATTTCTAAATAAGTACGAAATCCTTAATGAAAATCAATTTGGTTTTAGATCCGGCCATTCTACTACTGATGCTCTTTTCTCTAGTGTAAATTTTTTATCTACTGAACATAAACATAAAAGCAAGACACTTGGTATATTTTTAGATCTCTCAAAAGCCTTTGATGCTGTTGATCATAACATTCTGCTTCACAAATTACATTTTTATGGAATACGTGGTACTGCCTATGATTGGTTTAACTCTTATTTATCTCGAAGAAAACAATACACCTTAATTGGTGACAGCATTTCCAGTGTGTTATCTGTTGGTATCGGTGTTCCTCAAGGTTCGATTTTAGGACCTTTACTTTTTATAATCTATATGAATGACATTCGTAATGCCTGTTCATTTGGGTCCATAAAACTGTATGCTGATGATTCTAATTTGTTTGTTAAACATAAGTCTATTGATGAATTGTTTATCTCTGCGAATCTAGCTTGCTCTGAAATAAGTAAATGGTTTATAAGTAACAAGCTAACTGTAAATTGCTCTAAGTCTTCATATGTATTGTTCTACCCCACTAAAGACGATGAAGCTCTTATTCAAACTAACAATTTAACTGTATCCCTTCATAATAACTGCATTAATAGAACATATGTTACCAAATTTGTAGGCTTAACATTAGATGAAAATTTGACTTTTGGTGATCATATTAAATCATTAATCTGTACAATTAATAATTTTAATGGTATGTTATACAATCGTAGAGATTTTATTCCGGTGAATTGTCGTAGAAATTTATACCTTTCATTGGTGCAATCAAGGACACAATATGGCATTGAAGTTTATGCCAATACAACCAAACAGTTGCTTCAACCCTTACATGTTGCATGTAACCGTATTCTAAGAACTTTACAGAATAAACATAAGTTTCATAATGTTAAGCAACTTTATATGAATTATAATGTATTACTAATTTTTCAGTTATTCCAACTACATACTGGTAAACTTGTTTTTAAATGTATCAATTTCCCCGATCTGACTATGTCAGTATCCATAAAATGTATTTTTATTTCTAATCAGATCTCGTTTGTGTATAATACAAGACTCTCTGAGACCAATTATTTGTGTTCTAGAACAACTTTAGAATTTTTTTAATCTTATGTCTATAACTTTATCAATTCTTGGAGCCAAATACCTCCTGATATCCGCAGTTCGAGGTCCCTAGCAGAATTCACTGAACGTTACAAATATATATTGTTTGATGGTTTGTAAATTACTAAATTTTGGTTTCTTTTGTGTAAATGTTCAGCTAGAATTGTTGCTTAGCTAAAGTGTGTATTGAAGTTGATTTTGGATTAAACATGACATTAATGTAGTTGTAGACGGTGGTCAGCTAGATAAGATGTGTATCATCTTCTCTGACGGCCGATGTTCTAGTTTCTTAAGACTATTTGATACCCTGTGTTTCTGGAAATTTTTTATTTTATTTTATTTTTAAATGTTTATTTCTATTTGTATTGTCAGTGATTTGGTGTTGATGCTGAAATAAACACATATCTCTCTCTCTAGTGTCTTATCGACTTCGCCACTGGCTCCACCCAGTGGCGAAGTCGGTAAGACTTAGAGGATCGATCTTAGAGGATAAGACTTAGAAGTCGGTAAACTAGAGGATCGGCTTATTACTCACATTCTCAGAATAACAAATACATCTGTAGCGCCTTAGACAGCAGCGTTAAAATGCATCGGTATGAAGCAATGCGAGGCAGCATAGTGAGGCAGCATAGCGAGGCAGCATAGTGAGGCAGAAAAGTGAGGCAACATAGTGAGGCAGCAAAGTGAGGCAGCATAGTGAGGCAGCATTTTGAGGCAGCAAAATAAAATTTTAATTGGCCGATCCTCTATTTGAATTTTACTATTGCATATTTTATTCACGTACAAATTAAAAAAGTATTTCTAACTCACAAATATGGTGGAGGACTCTTTTACTAAACTACCTAAAGGTTTAAAATTCGTAGAAACTGTGATAGATAATATCATGAAAGATAAATTTAATATAATGTGTTTAACCTGCTAGTGATCGAAATAATTAAACAATAGTAATAATAAATAATAATAATAATAATAATAAGTAAATAACTATCATGGGCTGACCCGTCACTAACAGCGCCTTTGAATTTAGGAAACTGACGTTACCATTGGCTTTACTAGCTTTAAAAGTTTGCCTGGTAAGAAAGAGGTCAAGATTGAAATATGGGAAGACGTTAACATAAGTTTGAATAATAAGAAACACACTAATTATGTTGACCCTTACGGGGTCATTAATTTAATGCTTGAAGGTTACTAAGGCGCTGATAATTCTGATTGAGAAAAGTTCTACTTCGAAATACTGACTTTGAACTTCGAAGAATGAACTTTGAAGGACATTTTCTATAATGGACTGAGTCTTCACTGCATCCATTAATTAAATCATTTCTTCACTTAAACTGTCTCTACTTGATTGACTGCATTAGCAAATAAATCCACGTGTCCCAAGGGTCGCTTCCTGTGTGTCAAGGACAGCTACTGCATACCTGACGTCTGGACGTGTGACGGCAGAGATGATTGTGGAGACAACAGCGATGAGAACAGCTGTGGTAAGTAACAGCTGTGATAAGTAACAGCTGTGATAAGTAACAGCTGTGATAAGTAACAGCTGTGGTAAGTAACAGCTGTAGTAAGTAACAGCTGTGGTAACAGCTGTGGTAAGTAACAGCTGTGGTAAGTAACAGCTGTGGTAAGTAACAGCTGTGGTAACTGCTGTGGTAAGTAACTGTCGTGGTAACAGCTGTGGTAAGTAACAGCTGTGGTAAGTAACTGTTGTGTCGCTGACCATGCTGCACACATTTTTGCGAGACTATCCTGCGTAAGTCATGACTTCATCATTCACGATAGGACACTACAGCTGATAGTCGTTTGTTGACAAACAATACTTTGAATACCATGATAAATACAAGAAAAATTGTTTATAATAGAAAAATTGTTTATAATTATAAACTGTTTCTTAAATTGACATTTATATTGGTATTTACGCGTAGGAGCTGGTGATTATGTACGGCTGAAAAGCATTTTATCGTTTCCTATCTTCTAATAAGAAAGAAATATTGAAAACGATTATTTTGTGCGTTTAAGATCAAATTGTTAGGATCGACAATACAAAAATTGGATGTGTGTGTCTAAAAACTGCATCCGCCTTCACCTTCTAGTGTCTGATTACTTATTTCCCATTGGCTATATCGTTCAACCTTGACAATTAATCGTCATACTTTTACGAGGAATTTGGTATTCTGTAAGCTTTTAATCGTGATTTAAAGTGGAGCGTAGCTGCGCCTCTGTCTTCGGAAGTTTGGTTACACCACCGATTGAGAAGTGAAATTCTAGTTTTGTTTACGAACTTCGAAGTAAGCTGATTACTCGATTAGCCCGAAGGAAAGCGCTGCCATTGGCTGAGCGCTATAATTTTGACAGTTGACCTTGTAGTTTATAACTATAAGATCAATTTAGGACAAAATACAGGTTAGCTAATAACCACGTAACTAATTATAATTTAGTGATTAAATATTTAACGAATCGGTTTCAATCCCAATTATAAGGATTGTATTACATGTAAGAGAGAGGGAGAGAGATGTATACGAACAAGCATGACAGATTGGACATGTAGTATTTAATGTGTTGTAGACTGCAACACGGCCACTGAGTATCGTTGTAAGGTTGACAATCATTGTATCAGTAAGCTGAAGGTGTGCGATGACATCATGGATTGTCCACTGCCGAGCGGTGAAAGGGTATCAGATGATGAGTTATATTGCAGTGAGTATACGTGTATACATACACTGTATAGTTAGTGTTCTACTATTTGAGATAATTTACCTCAAGAGTTATTTCTAATTATGACTATAAACTCTCTTCCTCTCTCTCCATGCCTCTGCAGGCAACTGAGGCATGGAGAGAGAGAGAGGAAGAGAGAGAGAGAGAGAGAAAGAGAGAGGGGAGCGTGAAAGAAAGACAGAGAGAGCGAGAGAGAGAGTGAAAGAGATAGAGAAAGAGAGAAATAGATTGTACTATAGTTAAGTAGTGACCGTCTTGTATTTCAAAGAATATTTTAATAATTGAATAATTTAGTCAAATATACTGTAGCTATTATTTTACTGAATATATAAGATTTTAAACGTTTTACTGCTATTATCGTGTTGTGTCGGGTACGGGTAAAAAATAGACAAGATGTAAACTGAACTTTTTGTAGAATCTGATGAGAACTGGGCTAGGCAACGGGAAATCTCCTCAGAAGCCAAATTATTTCCAGCTGTAGGCTACAATAAGGTGTGAATAAGGTACTACTTTTTGTGAGGAGACTAACTCATTGATCGATGCAGAACTGTATATGGAGTGTGACAAACAGCATTAGTAGTAATATGTATCTTGGACCTGCCACCTGTTGGGAAACTAGAGTGAGAGGACTTCAAATTATATTCAGGTAATTTGCTGTCACCCTGTTGTTCTAGATCCCATTGGATTATTCTTGCTGGATTATAATTCTGATAACTTCTTGAATGACTACTGATCGATTTATAGACTGTGTGACTCATTGGTAGACTTATTGATTGATTTAAGATAGAACCTGCGACTTCACTAGAGAGATACAATGCTACAACTCTGGCCGCTGTTTACCTCTTTCTAAACACGGTGATGGGATAGATGATTGTGGCGACATCAGCGATGAAATATTTGCTCGTATGACTCATCTAACTATAGCTAGTCTTCTATGATTCATCTATTAGAACTAGTCTTACATGATTCACATATCTAGAGCTAGTCTTGTATTAGTCATCTTTTAATTGCTCGGTGTTTGCACACGACCAACTTCAATTGCTTACGGCAATAATAATTGTAACAACAACAATTAAAGTGCTACTGTGATCATTGACAACAACGAGCACTATTGAGACAAATTCAATGTGGTGAGCAAAAAGAAGGTACAAAAACGGTAACAAAAGGTGCAAAAACGGTGCATTACTTTTGGCTTACCTTTCTTTTCATTATGTTTGGATGAAGAAACGAAGTATACAGCTGATGTCATTCACCTAGTGATTACGTTATACATTTTCTTCTACTAATCATAAGACTACTAGATAATTTATTGCCATTTAAGGTTTTTCTTGTATTGAATCCGAGATACTGAGGAATAAATTAACTGTAAACTACACGTGTCTTTAAAAGCGACTAAGCATGAACTGATTAATCAACTAAAACTATATCACAAGCCATATTATTTATTTATTTAGAATTAAAAATCAGGCAGCAAGGCCCACACAAAGCACACAAGACACACAACACAGCACACCCATAAAATCATGTAAACACTCGTAAAATCAGATACTATAATTCTAAAATGAAAAAATTACAACCTAAAACAATTAATTAGTGCACTTTCACATTTACTAACACACTGACTATACACACATTTAGAGTTGTATATAATCGTATCAAAACTAGGAATGTAACATAACTGCAACATAGTGGATAAACTATTCTGCCTTTTGAAACCATAGAACCGTTTGGCACATCTATTGTAATAAGAACGACATTTATTTAAAGAAGACACTTTAAACTTGGACCAGAGTGCAATGTCGTAAAAACATAAACAGTACGTTTTAAACATAATAATTTTAACTGTACGGGAGCAATTAAAAAATCGTCTTAAAAGCGTGTTAGTGCGAACAAAGGTATTACTTATTTCACGATTAATGTCACTATCATTACATAAACGATTATCAATCAAATGACATAAATATTTAAATTGAGAGACAAAATTAATGTCGTCGTTACCTATTTTAAAATTAGGGAAGATAAAGTCTAAGGCCCATCTTCTCTCGCTAGGTTCAAAAATCATAACAACAGCTTTAGAAATATTGCAAGACATATTAATATCCAAAGTTACAGGAGCACAGAGTGTTAATTAAAAGTTGCATAGCTCTCCATGAAGGTGTAATAAGGACAATATCATCGGCATATGCAAGAATATTGATAATCTGCCTGCCAATTCTACAACCAATACCAGATTCAACAACTGAACCTAACAGATCTCTAATGTATCTAGAAAATAATATGGAGAGAGAACACTTCCCTGCCGTGTGCCATTACCAATACTAAAAGATGACGACATTGAATTACGCCACCTTATATGACAATTTTGATGACTATACCAATATGCCAAAATGCTAATTACCTTGAAGTTTACATTGTCATCCATTAGTTTTATAAAAAATTTCCAATGGTTAACACTGTCAAATGCCTTTTTAAAATCTATAAAACAAGTAAACACATGACTACCATTATTGCTATAATAATCCACCGTTTGTTTCAGTTCACTGGTACAAAGGCTTGTAGAATGTCCTTGTTTAAAACCAAAATAATAATTATCATATATTGAATTAGTATGCTAAGATTCAGCCAAAAGGGATTCAAATATCTTAGAAAGCACATTAGAGATTGCAATAGCCCTATAATTATTAAGATCTGATAAGTCACCTGACTTGTTTTTAACTAAAGGGACAATAACCGATTGCATGAAAGAAGCAGGTAAATATCCAAATTTAAGAAAAAGATTAAACAATATGCTGGGGTGCACAAATAAACTACGACACGAGTACAATTCAACAGCCTCACTACAGATGTCATCAGGACCAGCACTCCTATCTTTTTTCAAACCATAGCATACGTCCTGAATACATTGAACAGATATACTAAACTCAACAGTTTTAGCCTTAGTTATCTCAACAGTATTTAAACGCTCAATAAAATATTGCTTATCAGCACTGTAATCACAGGAATTATATAAATCATTATAATAAATCCTCCATCGATCAACTATTTCTTTGTCACCTATACAACCATCAATAACATTTGCATATTTACTTGCCTTAGTATTGCTATATTTAGATATCTCTTTCCAAACAGTAGAATAATTATTATTTGATATAGCCCTAGCATACGCATCAGCTCTAAGAGATGATTCATGCTGTTTACAAAAACGTAAAGCCATTTTAAACTGAGCTCTAGCAGACTTCATTTCACAACAAATTGGACCATGTCTAGGCTTACCATGATAAAACCATTCCAGAAAGGCTTGCCTAGCTATTGAGTGTTTATCCTTTACATAATCATTCCACTCTGGAACTGAAGATTCCTTAGTAGAAATAGACTTATAAGGAATACACATGCTACAAGAATTACGAATACTAGAGATTATGCTATGATAGTAATCGTCAATCGCCTTCGCAACATCTAGTTGATTAGTACTGTTATCATTGAAACACCATGTAGGAATGTCAATACTGTTGAGAGCACTGTTTAGTTCATATTGGTATTTAACAATATCTGAACCAACTGCTCTAGACCAGTCAAGAGTGAACTGAGTATCTAATGGTTGTGAATAGGTACGATCAACACTACATAACAACAGATCATTAAATTTAACAACAAGAGGTGAATCAGATGATATGTACTCATATACATGTAGAATGTCACAATTAAGAATAAGGCTGTCTAAACCAGGACTACAAACAGTATGATCAATCCAACTAAAACAAATATTTTCAATGTTACTAAATGTATAAACATTACTGAGTCTGTTTATATCGAATTTAATTAAGTTATTATCAGTACTGAATCTTTGTAAATAGTTAAAAAGCTAGAACCAACTTGGCAATTGAAATCACCTGCTACTAATAGCTGAACAGCATCACTATCATTATACAATGAAGTAATTTCAGAACCTAATTCAACATAATCCTCTAGGCATTCACTGGTACCATAGTCTGTTGGCATATAAACACATACAAGTAAGGTAGGACCAAGTTTAGTATCTAACCTCACAGCTGTGATTCTGGGGTTATATGTGGCAATAAACGAAATATGAGAACTAAGATTTTTATTATAAAGAATGCCAGTACCCCTATACGGCCTACCAATGAGGATATTACTAGATGTATCAACAGCAGAGTGCGCAATTGAGAGAAAGTTAGGACATATGTTAGATAGGAGGTCTAATTCATCAGGCAACAGCCAATGCTCTTGTAAGAAAACAATATCACTACTTTTGCAAATAGAAATTATTTCATTAATAGAGCTTTTAACTGCACGACAATTGGAAGTACACAAAGTGAGGTTATTTTTTGGATCCATTTCTAAGTTTGAAGTACCTCTTGACAAAAACACCCGAAGGCCAAATTTTAGCAGACAAAAAGTGGATAATGGCTCGTACAAAATCTGTAGCATCAACTCTAACAGATATATGGTATGATGAGTAAAGGTCTTCAAATCTTGAAACAAGCTTATTACAAGTAACATTAAGAACCTTAATATCATCTTTCGTGTCCTCAATACATTTAGACAAATCATCGTTCACAGTAGCAGGATCCAGCCTTGAAACGAACACCTCAACCGAATGTGATGTAGAAACTGCTTTAACACGCTGGTTGTCTACAGAAACACCAATAACCGACTTCACTGGAATAGACTTCTTATTGCGTAGACCCGCCTCTGATAAACCATCCTTCCTACCATATTTCCCTCCCTTCTTTCTAACCACTTCAGAGTAATACTTCGCGAGATGGGTTAGAGACAGAATCAGGACCGTGTAGGTCCTGATTTTTCCGAGTTGCTGTAGGCTGAGTTATGCACGGATTGCTTGATGCTGAATCATCAGGACCTCGTGATCGTCCTAAAGAATCGTTCTCCACCCGCACAGGAAGATTTGATAACGGATGCAGTTCACTAAGTTGTAACTTGACTGCAGCTAATTCTGCACGAATGTCAGTTGTCTCCCTCACCTCACGACGAAGAGATTGTAGCTCTTTAAGGACAGCTACCATGTCACAGTGATTCACATCATCTGGAGGAAGTCTAGCTAAATTCACAGCATAGAATACTGGAAAATTAGCCTCAGAAAGCAAGTAACACTTGAGAATGTCCTCCAGTGTAAGCCGGAGTCTCTCCGCGCCTTTACGCTTAGGTAAACGATGTAAACCTAAGCCATCCAATATTGTTCTAGCAGCCATGATCTCATCCTCTCGATAGAAATCGGAACATATGTTTACCAAATGATCGGCAGCCATATTTCTACATTTGTCAAGAATGAAGCATAGAAGCTCGTTCTGGGCAGGCATGTTCTCATCGTTAGCTTGTTGGGAACCCATTTTATGAAATGTTCATTTAGATATAATAATGTTTAAAGTTTATTTATTTATAGCGTCCATCTTGGCACAGCGTTACCATCTAAAAACCAATTATTCCCAATTTATATGCTACATTAAGGTGTGGGTAAAGCATAGCTTTTTTAAAAAGACTAAGTCTTTGATCGATGAAGTACTCTTTATTGAGCGGGAAAAGAAACATGAGAGTAGGAATAATGTACCTTGATTCCTCCACTTGGCAGAACACTAGAGAGAGCGAGGTTTTTAATTAGTTCTATCCATAAAATTTGAATACATATTCATTCTATTCGTATCCACAAATATAAGCCAAACTGTGATATCGAACATCGAAATGTTTTAGTTTAGTTATATATCTATTTTAAAAATGTAACCTACCAGATATCAATAACAATATTTCAAGCGCTTCAATAAAATTTCTTTTCGTTAATATTACTTTCATAATTGCGCTCAGGTTGCCCAGATGGTAAATCAATGTGCGCGGACGGCACGTGTTACAGTTTCGACTTCTACTGCAACAAGCTGTTGGACTGCAGAGATCGTACCGATGAAAGGTCTTCTTGTCACGAAAGTACATGTATACCTGTCAACATTCATACCAAATACTTTCTATTATTTACTTAGTCTTATCTTCAAATATAAATCAACAGGTGAATTTCACAGGAAACCAGTCCAAAACAGCGAATTATGAAATTACGAATTATGGTCAAACGAACACGTTAAGATAAAAGTAAAAATTAAATACATCCCTGATTGAAAGGTACATGTGAGGTATTTTCTAAGCCTAAGCATAAGGTAGACTCTTGCATTATTAGATATCAGTCTCCGAACATTTGTAGACAAAATTTCTGCATCTAGCACTCATCAGTAATATCATTGCCTGGCACCGTAAGACAACTTTACCACCTATGGCCCGCTCACATAGAAAACACACATGTTTATATTTCTATCACATATTTAAAATGATATTTTAAAGCAATAAAGAAGCTGGAAAAGCTAAGGTTAACGTCAGTTTCCGCACTCAAAAGCGATGTCAGTGACGGGAGAACCCAGGATTTGAACCCCGCACATACTGATCCGCGGTCGAGTATCTTACCTACTTCGCCACTGACTCCAGCCAAATAAGTTCTTATTTAGCTCATTTCGAGAACTAGACCATTAATGCACGTATATTGCAAATTACAAAACATCATTTTCTCTGTCAATCATATTTGGCGGAATTCATGTGTGTCTATTATATTGTACTTGCATTGTGCATTGTACTGTAGCATAGAGCAGCTATAGATCTTTATAACGCCATTTACATAGAAACAGTGTACATCCAAGTTATACATACATGTATAAACTTAACGCCTGACACTATGAAGTGCATAATAATGCTAAACCAATCAAATTTATGTTACATTAAGTGGTGACTTACTCATCTTGAATTACATTGTGGTCACCCGCGAAGTACTAGCCGTTCACGACGTAGCTTAACTTCGTTCAATTGTCGCTCAACCAAGTGCTCTAAAACTAATGATTACAATGAATGCTCATCTCTCTCTCTTAGTGCACTGCCTACTGGTAGGTCCATGATATATAATTCCTCTACTCTTCTCTGTATTCCGCTTTTCTCTTCATTTCCACATATGCGTGTGCCTTTAAATCATCTAACATACCTAATCTCGGCCTGCCCCTGCCTCTTTTTCCTTCCATTCTACCTTCTATGACCTGTAGTAGTGAACCTTCCTCCCTCTTAGGATGTGTCCTGTCCAACTCTTCTACTTATTTATTAATACATTTGTTTGCTCATACTGAACTTTAGTGATTGTCTGTGTGGAGCAGAATGCGAGGAGGAGGAGTCGGAGTGCAGACCTGGAGGTTTCTGTGTCCCCGCTCAGTACAACTGTGACGGGAGACGTCACTGCCAGGACTGGAGCGACGAGATGGACTGCGGACATCCGTGTATGGATTGTATCCATCGTATCGCAAATCATCCAGTCAACAATATAATCAATCTGTTAATTCAGTGATGATGGCTAATGCTAAGTTTGACGTCAGTTTTCCATTTCAGAAGGATTTCAAATACAGGGAGAGTGCAAGATTTGAACTAAATACTTATGAGCAGTCGGAGATCTTACCGATAAGCTACAGATTCAGCTTTAGTGCAATTTTAATTGGCGAGAGATTATTCCCAAATAGTAATGGTATATCAAAATAAATGTTATAGACGAAATAAGGACCCACTCTTTTTTGGACATGAAGAGGAAAACCGAAGATAGAGATAAGCGGAGGCGTTATGTGCCATGTACCTGCCAGTAGGCCGTTCACTGAGAGAGAGAGTGTGTGATTTTAACTCCTACAATCCTAAGATGAACAAAAGGCATAACAATATAAAATAAGGTGACGAAAACATGAAATTCACCTAAATATATGATAACGTATTGATGATTAACAAGTGCTAGATGATTTATTTCTTCACACAGTATATTCAGCTTTAGATGGACGAGTGCTAGACAATTGAATGATTGATTGATTGATTAAATGACTGACTGATTGATTGATAGAATGACTGACTGATTGATTGAAAGATTTATTTATTGATTTATTGATATAATAACTGATTGATTGATTGATTGATTCGTACAGTATGCTCGACAGATGCCTACACTTGTAAGGACGGTAGTTGTATCTGGACACAGTGGAAATGCGATGGGATCTTGGACTGCCCTCAGTCTGATGACGAGAGTCCAGAGATCTGTAGTATGTCGCTGAAGTCAATCAATCAATTTATTAGATGCAACTTATTGGTAAAAAAGCTAATGTTAGCGTCAGTTTCCTCAAGCGATATCAGTGACTGGAGAGCCTAGGATTTGAACCCGCACATACTGATCCGCAGTCGAGTATCTTGCCGACATCGCCATTGGCTTCAGCCGCCAGTGGCGATGTCGTTGGCTAAATATTCAGATATTTGTATTGCTATGGGAATAAGCATGGACTAAAACTCAAAAGTCTAGTATTATATTGATAATTGTTTCTAAATTATTAGAAACAATTATTATTATTAAATATTATTATTATTGTTAGAATTATTATCGTGTGTTGGAATATGAATTAAATTAAACAGCTTTTGTCCTGATTATTTGACTTTATTAGTTTTTATTTGATGGATTTTTTGCTCTCTTGGTTTTGCTATACTTAGCGATGACTGGATCTAATATTTAAAATAGACTGAGGTCTTTAAAATTGAACTCATTATCATATGTAAAAAATTATTCTCACAAAACCTCTCGAATCACGCGTTAATTAATTTTTCGTTTCTTCTGTCGATTGTTCCAATATAAATAGAGTCGACACTACCATTGGGTGAGAAAACCTAAGTAAAAATCCGTACGTTGACATGAAGTTCTAGTGATTATTATATAGAGCTTCAAAGTAATTAATGTGCTGTAGTTTTGATTCAAAGTTTGATTAATCTGTGAATTATAAAAGATCGTGTTCCTATATTGTGTCGAGAGAGAGAGAGAGAGGGCGGGAGGAAAGGAGGGAGAAAATACAATCCAAAATCAAAGAAACGGATGCATTTTCATTGTCAATGAAAATGATGATGTTAAAGAGCGTTAATGTTAATATGGAGATTAAAGGAAAATAACTATTTTGCTGAATTTGATAAATTTTAAATTATGAACATCCACAGAAAGAAGTATAAGTGTGATTTACACGAAACAAATGAAAATGATAGGACGTTACTATAAGCATGTAATATGTACATATTTCACTTACTTGGTAAATTTGTTAATAAATAATAAAATACTGTAGATGCATACATTACTATACAGTATAGTTAAATCATTGATGCAGGGTATTAATTAGTTTGATAATATTGTGCGGATAAGAATCTAACTGAACTGAATTGTACTACAGAGGCTTGTTCATCGAACCAGTTTAACTGTAAGACCCAGGGCTCCAGCAGATGTCTAGAGCTCTCTAAGATGTGTGACGGTACGGCTGATTGTGCCAATGGTGAAGATGAGGCTCATTGTAGTAAGTTGTTGTGATACTTTAGATGAGTTTTTCTTTATTTTAAACTGACATTTCGGATGTTCTAAATTTTTCCTGCATTTTCTTGTAAGCTAACTTCCTATTGCAGACTTTTGCAAAGCCTTAAACCTGCGCTCTGTCGATAATTGTGAATTCTCTCTCTCGCTCTCTCTTTTAGGTATTTTGCCTAATGTTAGGTCCAAGGTGTATATTACTATTCACATTCTACTTTCAGGCCCCAAAAAGGGCATTCCATCGCTTATTAAATTAATCACTTTACACAAGGCCCTGCTTTACTCACACCGTAAAGTATCCTATAGTTTTTGAATTATATTTCTTGTGGGGTGGTTCCCTTTGCCTTCCTCGGTTGTCTTTTACGATACGTGCAGTTTACGGTTGGCTTATTCTCCAACGGACCAAATTCACAACGCATAATTGAGATTTATATAATAAGGAGTTGGCTGAGTTGGTACTTAGGCGTAATAATCTTGTCTGAAATGACGTCTATTCGGGTACATGCCAGACGGTCTTTGATATAATATCGAGTGGTAAATATAGAAACAGGCGTTAATTTTAAAAAGTACAATTTTTCTACGAATTCAATTATTTCGATAATTGCAAGTATTTATGATTGTCGAATCCTGTTCCTTGATACGTCAGATCTTTGCTATAGCGAATGTATTTCAAATATGAAATATAACCTACATGCGTAAATTACAAAAATTAACACAATCTAAATTCAATATACATGAACATATGTATACATGAACATTTTACAATACATGAAGTACAATTATACATTATACATTAAAAATTATAAAATACATTGAACATTATACAATACATTATGCAATACTTAGCAAATGGAAGTAGTGTGAACCACTTGTAATGAAGCACTACTGAAAAACCTAGGCCGGAGCCAATCTACTAATTTTAACAATTTCAGTCTAATATAGCAAAAAATTATTATCATCTACTGAATGTCGATAAATAATTTGCAGGTAATTAATTTCAGTGGCGGATCCAGAGAGGGGGCACAGGGACCCAGGCTCATTTTAGGCCCCACGATCATGCATATATGACAGTTTTCACAGCTCCAGCATGCCAGCATGTTCTGTTATTTATCTTTATTAACTTTTTGAATATTGATCTTGTTTTTCTGAGTTCATCAGATTTGCCCGAGATGTCCAAAATCAACTAAAGAAATGGATTTAACGTTAAAATAGTCGTTACTAAGAAAAATGTGTAAACGTACATGCAAAATTTTTGCTGGTGGCTCTTTTTAAAAAGATAAGAAAAAAAATGGACAATGCCAAAATATGTTCGCCCCCCATAAAAAATTCCTAGAAGCGCCCAGCTTGATTACTTTGTATGATATTTATGCAGTACATGTGGAGCCCGCAGCGCTGACTGTTAGGATAGGTGGATTGGCACCGCATAAGGTCTGCTTGGACGGCTGGACCGATGAACAGAGTCAGACTGCTTGTCATCAATTGAATTACAGGTAAATATGCTAAATTATGTACAGACAAAGCTATTAAGTTGTAAATTATCTTAAATTAAACAAAAGAATTACTCTAAAATTATGCAAAATTTCATGAAATCCTCCTCCACTTACCCCGTTCTAAATTTATTTCAGTGCTGCACCATCTCCTGTGGGTAGCTAAAGTCAATTGACTCAAATGTTTGGGAATTGCACTTGAATCTAATTTCTCCCTCACTGAACACACTAGTGAGGTAATTAGCAGTTCTGCAATAAATCCGTTTGCCATTTGAACACATAAATCTATGGGTTTGGATTCTGAACTAGTTGCAAAGATTTTCAGGGAAAACATTTTGTCAAAACTAATTTAAGCATCTCAGTTTGGCGGGGATTTATTGGAGCCTCGGATAAAACGAGACTTGAGGCTTTCTTAAGAAGGCTAAAAAGTGCAACTTTTGTGATGTTATTCATCTCTTTAGTAAAATTGCTGAAAAAGCAGACATGGGATTGTTTAATTCTATACTTAATAGCTCTCATCACTTCTAGTTTCCTCTTATGCCACCATTGAAGACAAACAATATTCGTCGTAAACTTAGAGATAAAGCCCAACCTTCTATGCTCATTCTAAAACTGTATAGACTATGAGTGACAATTACTTCATCGTGGGAATGCTTTACAAAAACTACTATTAAATATATGATTGATATTATGTATTTTTATAGTTACGTGTAAATCTTCAGGCTAAACCCGCTAAGTCCTACCTCAAATAGCATTTCATAATTGTCCACCATAGGATTAATTTAATAGCTATGCATATGTGGGTAAGCTCAGTATTGCAAAAGTGCTTTACTTTTACTTTTAAAAATCGTTATCAGAACTCTTTTACTTTTTACTTATAGAAGTTTCTGCAGAGCTTTTACTTGTGATTTTCCATCTTGAAATATGAAATACTTTTACTTTTCAATTTCAAAAACAATTAGGCCTACTTTTCTTTTTACATTTACTTTTGCGTTCTGTAAAAATTACTATGTTTAGTATGGAATCGGGCTTTAAATTGCGCTTTATAGCTAAGTATTTATTACAAGACTGAGAACAAAACTAATAAAACAAGATTTCTTTCAACTCTCGACTGTACGATATTTCAGGTTAGGCAAATCGTCTTTCACAGGAATCCCTGCAGGTAAAGCACAGAAGCTAGCGCGCGTGACGTCTGCGCACAAGAGCGGCCAATCTCTCATATCTGCTCTACAAACAACAGCGTTAGTAATCAGAGCCCTTCAATAAAACAGTCAAGACTCAAATGTTAAACCCAAGTTAAACGCCAGTGTGCTGTTGGATAGCGTGTCGGTGACGATGAAAAAGGATTTTAAACCTGCACCAAGTTATGTGCACATTAACAGAACGCAGGCAAGTTGTGCTAAGTGTGAGTTAGTGGTCTAGAGGTTAAGGATCCTGCTGAAGTTAAAAGAGGCTTGTATCTATGTCATGTGCTTCCAGGATCACCCATGGACATCTTTATATATATATATATATATATATATATATATATATATATATATACATGTCATGATCTTCCAGGATCACCCATGGACATTATATATATATATATATATATATATATATATATATATATATATATATATACATGTATATATATATATATAATACACAATACATATATAGCGTTAGAAGCTATATACTGTATATAAAGGTTCAAGGTTCATCACGATGGTTCAATCTGTTTTAGACAATTAGATGCAATTTTAATTTTAATTACATGTGAGCACTAAACCTGTACCGGTGTCCCATATCTTTCTATATTCTAATTGTACTGTGATCATTGATTCAGATCCTGTCCCAACAATCAAGTAGTGAAGTTGAACTGCGGCATGCCAGGCAAGTGTTTATGAGAGTTTGTGTCACACACTGTCATTCTCCTTCTCTCTCTCTCGCTCCCTCTCTCTCTCTCTCTCTCTCTCCCTCTGTCTCTTTATCTGTCTCTCACCTTCTCTCTCTTTCTCTTTCTGTCTCTCACTCTCTATTGTTCCAGACCAATGGTTTTATTGCTGATTAGTAAGTTAAATGAGACTGCAGAAAGTTCATTCTTTGCAAATTCATGTCGCATCGCCTTTAATTGATATTGCATATTGTATATTATTCATTTTAATGCTATATAACATATGTATTTGCTGTTGAGATTGTTTTCCATTTCGTCCTCAGTCTCTGATAATTAGCCTCCTACGATATGCTCATTGAATGAGTGAACAGTTTAGTAAGTAAAATAAGTTTATATGCGTACAGGTAAGTTTAGTAATAGTTTAGCAGCAGTCAGTTTAGTAAGTGTTTGAATCTACAGTTCACAGCTAATCTGTAGACAGCATTTCCCCGTGAGACTCAGTTTAGTCTATAGGTTTTAATCTGGACACAACAAGGGCAAGAAAAGTTAAATTAATTGTTTCTAAAACACGGAAATATAGAAAGAAAACCCTTGATAATATGAAAATATTATTTAGACTAGTATTTATTAATTTAATGTTCAACTCTCGCTAGTGATACTTAAAAGTATTTACAAGTTTGATTAAATAATAATCAATAATGTCGAACTATTCTAAATTTTATTGCGCTTTAAATCATTTTTCTTTATCAATTTCTCTATTTTCATGATTATACTGCCTTTTGTATAGGATATAACTATGTATTTTTAAATAAGTCTCATTTATGTTTTTATTACATAATTGTTACGTTGATTTGTTTGCATGATTATCGGTAGGATACCAGTATGCTTTACTATTCAGCAGATTCATCGACTAATTGATTGATATGTAATGTGATAAATTCCAAAGTTGATCATATACTGAAACCATACAGTCCATAATATCTTTGTTAATTGTGATGATTTATTGGAATGTGATACAATCCAAGGTTGATCATATACTGAAACCATACAGTTCATAATATCTTTGTTAATTGCTCTGATTTATTAATTGATTCAGTTATTTTTTGATTCATTGGTTTAATCAGAATGTGGCGTCAAGGCAGTCTACGACAACACGTTTAGAGTCATCAACGGCCGCCCCGCCACTGAGGCGGCGTGGCCGTGGCACGCTCTGCTGCTGCAGAGCTCAGGGGCGTTCATAAGCATCTGCAGCGGTACCATCCTGAGCGACCGTTGGGTCCTCACTGCAGCCCACTGTGTCTTAGCTATCAGGTTTCACTGTGTCATAGCTATCATGTGAGCCACTACGTGTCGTAGCTATCAGGTGTGTTACTGTGTCGCAGTTATCACGTGTGTCACTGTGTTGTAGCTATCAGGTGTGTCACTGTGTCGTAGTTATCAGGTGTTTCACTGTGTCGTAGCTATCAGGTGTGTCACTATGTTGTAGCTATCAGGTGAGTCACTCTGTCGTGGTTATCACGTGTGTCACTGTGTCGTAGCTATCAGGTGTGTCACTGTGTCGTTAAACTTAGCTTAAAAGGTTCTTTGCTGCTTGTGACAACTTAGCGTAAACATTTAGTGAGTTATTGAGATACTATTGATGTGTTGCTATATGAAGTTCGGCTATGTTATATTATGTTATGTTATGTTATGTCATATCATACCTTGTGATGTCATATATCATGCTATATCATGTCGTATCATATTCTGTCATAAGTTATGTCATGTCATGTTATGTCAGGTGGTGTCATGTCGTGTCATGTCATGTCATATCGTGTCATGTCATGTCATGTCATGTCTTGTCATGTCATGTCTTGTCATGTCGTGTCATGTCGTGTCCTGACATCATGCCATGTCATGTCATGTAATGTCGTGTCATGTCACGCTATTTATTTCAGTTTTTTAAACGACATGCCGCTCCTGCAACAGAGTTTCCAGGCTGAGTAGCTGTTCCTTCCAACATTCTTTGAATTTAATTTAAGCCTGTGAACACTCATTTGTCTATAGTAGTCCAACTATTAAGCGAGCCCGCCTTTCCCGACCCAGGTTAAACTGGGATATAAGTGAAAAAGATGATGATGATGATGATGTTTTATTTTATGATTCGTATGCAATATTTGTTTCAGTGATCTAAAGTCGCTCAGTGTGTATGTAGGCACGACGAATCTGTTCTATCAATCTTCCAAGGTAGTTGAAAATACTATTTCTTTTCTTGGTTCGAAAGTTCAGTACGGAAGCTGTACAATTTGTTTTAAATACGGATATTAGGGTGCATTTAAATAGATCACAATTAAATTGTTCTTGTCAGTGGCCTATTTCACTTTATGACTTAAGAGGAATTCAATTACCTAACCAAATACGGCCATACCTATTGTAGATGATAGCACGCCTGTCTTATAAGTATGATGTCATTGGTTCGAAGCCCAACCTGACTGTCTCTGACACTATCGCCTGTGGTACGGACAGCGACGTTAAACTTTGTGGCTTCAAAGGGCATTCGGTTGTTGAGCGCCTAGGCTCCAGAAATTACAAAAACGTAAACGAATGGATAAACTGTCTATCCATATCCGGACCCTGGTTAAACTGGGATTTAAGGGAAGATAATGATGAAAAATTGGTTCATTTACTCTAATTTGTCTTTTTCTATAAGTTTTCTTACCGCATATTTTGCAATATTACATTTAATATATTATATTTTATTATTATTTGTTAATATTTTTCATATTTAATATAATAAAATATATTAATATTTTTAATTATATTATTTAATTAATATTTTTATTATATATTTTCAATTTTTCTCCTCATCTAAGACGCCTGCCCTGGAAGTGGAAAGCATCGTTCCACACGCGGAGTACGAGGCGTCCTCGTTCCACAACGACCTGGCGCTCATTAGGCTCAAGGAACCCATTCAGTTCTCGGACACTGTACGTCCGGCCTGTCTGCCCGGCTCTGATGATGACGTGTTCAAAATGAAAGTCTGCATTGCGACCGGGTTTGGACAAACTACCGCTCAAGTAGGTACGATTTAAGTTACTAAGTATGTCGATAATACTACAACTATTGAGTAATTACGAATTATTTAAATTACTGAGTAATTTTAAAAAATTAAGTTAGTACAATTTAAGTTGATGAGTAATTGGTTAGTATTGCAATTACCAAATAATTTGGTGGTATTGATATTACTGAATAATTAAAAAAGATTAAGTGAGTACGATTTAATTTTCTAAGATATTAGGTAGTATTACAATTTCTGTGAAATTAAAAGTAATTACTGAACAATTAAGAAAGATTAAAAATAAAATTATTGAGTAATTGGATTAGATCAATTAGGTCAAATCAAGAATAGGTAACATTTAAGTAAATAGAAAATATTTAAATTACTGAATAATTCAAGTTACTGAGTAATTACGTAACTTTTAATAATTGCAGAATACTTAAATGATTATAGTCTACTACTTAGTAATTAAGCAAAATTTAAAACACTAGAAATGCATATAATATATAATACTGAAAATATTTTTTTTTAAATTAATGAATAATTAAATAAGCTACTGAACGGTTTAGTAAATTTGGAAGGCTTTGGGATTGATTTTGGAGGATTTGGGAGTTAGGCTTTGTATTGCATCTGAAACACTTTTATCCTGTTTTATCGGAAGGAAAGAAATTGAGAACATTTGTTAACAATTAAAACACATTTATTTCACCAAATCCATTTCCTAATGCTTGGTAATTTAATCGGCATATCAAATACAATATTTGAAAAGTTTACAACAATACACTCTCTCTCTCTCTCTCTCTCTCTCTCTCTCTCTCTCTCTCTCTCTCTCTGAGTCTCCCTCTCTCTTTTATATTCCTAGTGAAATAGAGGCCATCGGCAGGTTCTTTAGTATCTTTACAACATACATTCCTCATTAATCTCCATTGCGCTAACGTAGTGATAGGGACTCGAAACTCACGGATTATAAGTGACTTAATTTTTGAATTCAATAAACAAATTTAGATACGAGATTTAAGTAAATAGATTGATTTATATGTGGTAAATAGGTCCAGTTCAAGTTTTATAGAACTATAGAGAAATCAGTAGAGCATGCGAGTCATAAAACGAAGTTAAGCAAGGTCGAGTTCGACTAATACATATATTTGGATTGGCGGCCAGTTGGGAAGACCAAGTGAATTTAAGCTTTATTTGCAAACCCTATGGCTTTTAATTATTAAAGCTGCCCTAGCTATACTATCCGTTATCAATGGGCAACGAATACCACTGTAATAATCATGGAGAGAATGGAGGAGGAAATAGCTGCACTAACATAGCAACAAAACAAGAAAACTCTGACACACGTGTGGTGTGTGACATGAAACTACAAACTAAAAATGCTTAAAGTCGTCGAAGATGTCACTTCTGTTATCATCGCTTCATTGCCTTTAATCTTAATTGTTGTCGTTAATTCCGTACAAATTACATGTAGTTAGCGCTGATTAAGAATAAGCCTTTAGACATCATTGGATTAGATATTTATCAACACAGCTCCTGATTAGGAGACACAAATTTTATGTTCTACGCTAATTCATTCATCCTCTTCATTTCATGGAATGAATAAAGAAATGAATATATATCATAATTAATTATATGATTTGTTCCTATTGATTGGTTGAGCGATTGATTGATTGATTTACTGATTGATTGATTGGTTGGTTTAAGACTCCTCGAGCAGTTGGCATCTGATGGAGGGTCGCATACTGCCGCTATCGAGATCGGACTGTCTCCAGGTCCTGCAGAAGATCGGATACGGTGGCGGATTTGGACTGTACCGGGAGGGAAAGACTATTTGCTCGGGTGACAGCTCTGCCACCATCAATAGGGCAGTCTGCAAGGTTAGGCTAAACTGCTGCATTTAATTTAATAACTCTTAACTTATATAATACTGTATTCATATAATGCAAATTGATTTTGGTGAGCATAGGCATGTCTATCGTGCAGGAGTGGAATTATAAGTTTAATATTCAAAAATGCATCACTATAGCAATCACAGTAGAATTAAAAGCTTTCAAAACGAGACTTAGCCGGTAGCTTGTTGGCTTGTTGTTCATCAGAGGATCAGTAACGCTGGGTGAAAATCCAGCTCCTAGTCACTGGCATATAATAGAGCAGGAAACTGACGTTAAACTTGACTTTAGATTTCCTTTGTGCTGCAACCTCAGTTCTCTTTATCAGCAATTCCGCTCACGTTTTAATACCAAGAAGTGTACTACCATAGTATAGCTAAAGCTGTTGAAATATAATCAGCTTTATGATTGCTTTAAATAGATAATTAGTTTCTCGACATGTTAATTAAAGCATTATTACTAGCCGCAGCCTTATCATTCCTATAACATAATATTAATCTCTTATTCTAAGAGATTAATGAGAAAAAGGTTTTCTGTGCGGTTGTCATTTCATTTCTTCATCAATCAACGAGTTAGTCTCATCACAAAAGTCTATGCCTTATACGCACCTTAATATAGCCTATAGCTTGGGAATGGGATGGCTTCTAAAGAGGTTTCCTGTTGCCTTCCTCAGTTCCTGCTCAGTCGACTATTACGACACATGCAGTTGACGGTTGGTCTATTCTTATACGCCCGTATACAACACGGGAATTAGTTTACTTATTGTTTAATAAATTATTTTTACACATTATACTAAATATGTATACCAGAGATTATAGATCACGAGTCATGAAATAAATTAGTGATTTAATTATTTCTCAATTAATTGATAATTGATTTATTTCCTCTAGCAAGTGGGAAATAAATGCGAATAGACTACAACTGGTGAACTTTCAACGCCGTGTCTCTAGAGATGACTAATGTAGATACTGCAGAGATATGAATTATATTGGCGGTAATTTCTGGAAACTACAACAATCTACTTCTAGAAATCTCAACCTAATATAATCTTGTGTTTATTCTCATTGCTGGTCCAAGGTTAAGATTCATATTCCCTGCTGACAAATATCTCGCTTCAAATTATGTTTACATCTAAATATTCTAAATTCCGATCTTTTAATAAAATTTCCTTCCTTATTTCCTAGCTTACTTCCTTACTCTAAGCCTTTAACCTCTGCGCAGATTTGCATTTCATTCTTTTTCAGCATTTAGATTGATTTATTGACTGACTAATTGATTGATTGATTGATTGATTGATTTATTGATTTATTGATTGATTGATTGACTGATGGAACGATCGATCGAACGATTGATTGATTGATTGATTGATAGACCAATCGATTGATTGATTGAATTATTAATTGATTGATCGAACTATCGATCGATTGATCGATTGATTGATTGATTTATCTGCAGGGTGACAGCGGGGGTCCTCTATCATGTCAGACCCACAAGGGGGCGTGGTTTGTAATGGGCGTGACCAGCTTTGGTGTGAACAACTGCCTGCTGAACGGATTCATGAGTGTGGGATACTACAGGAACTGGATTAGAAGCGTGGCTGGAATATAGACCTCATTGAAGTTTAAATACTGGCTGGCAGACTCTTGCCTCTTTTCTATTTAGCTTGTATTTAAGAGTTTGAAGCTATATTAAATTTCTAGTCTAAGCTGGTGGCTGAGATCAGAATCTCTTCTGGTTTGTTGGTTAATTGTTTGACTGCGGATCAGTAGGTGTAGAGTTCTAATCTACTGAGTGTCCGTCACTGACTTGCTTTCGAAACAAATTAACGTTAAACTGCCAATACTAGGCTATATCATTTGGCTTTTATTTGAACTGAGTTAGAAACAGCGAAGCCATACTTCTGATCTGAACAGCTACGGTATATTATTTATCAATTGTTTGACTCTCAGTCTCATAAAGAAATTCGAATCAATTTAAAGAGGTATTTTTAGTCTAATAGTTATGTTAAACTAGCGGCTGAGGAAAGCAGTTTAGTTTAAGCAGTCAAGCGTGCTGATTACTTAATTGAAGTTTTACTTATAACATTGCATCGAGTGCTCTGACTGGGAGAACACTGGCTTTGAACTAAGCTTCAAGTGATCCATAGTCAAATAACTTACCGATATGCTACCGGTACAACCCAAATGTTTGATGGAAAATGTTTGATGCTTGTTTGATGAAGTTAACTATATATGTGCTTTATGATTCATAGTATTGTGTGCTTCATTCTGCCACGAATTTGGTGAATAAAGACTATGTAGAGAACCTGTATGACCGTCGGACTAATGTCTATTGACTTACTAGTATAAATTTGCGTTTTAATGATTAATTAACTGGATCCGCTTCTTGTCACACCGGATTTAACGTCCGGTTCTTCACTAGATGTGTATGTAAAAACATCAGGTTATAGCGGGGACTCAGACCGTGACATTACTGTCAGATGTTGTCAGGAACGATAAAAAGTGTCAGGAAAGTCAGGAAGGTCAGGACATCAAAAGTTGTCATGAGCGTCAGGGGTTAGGTGTCAGGGGATGCAAGGCTTCGGGCGAAGTTCTAAGTGATGCAACTAATGCTATGATTATTTTCATGGAAAGGTGTTTAAAACATATTTATGAATTACGTCAGAGCTAAACACTGATAATACTTTAAACAACACAATATTGTGAATCCGCTAAAAGTATAAACATTTTATCCTCGCGGGTTTTTAGGTAGACTTGGTCACTGTAACAATGTAAATTAAAAATCTTAAGCTATAGAAACCCAATTTATGAATTTATCTTTACGTTCAGCGTCGGAAATGTGGGTTTAACCCAAGTCTTGCCACAAGTTGAGTAGGTTTTGCGAGGATGGACTACCGGAACTGCTGGAAGGCAGTCTAGTAATGTACTGTTCCATTCGTACTGAGAAGCCTCATGGAAGTGCAAGGGCACCATGGCAATGGCATTATTGTTACAGTGGGATATTTCTAGACAGAGAACACATCTGTTCATAGTCAAGATCTTTAGAGCATGAATCAGAGCCATAAACAACTGTTTGTTGCTTTGAATATAATAATAATGGCTCTTTTTGCATTGGACATATTTAATTGATACCTGCGTAATCATAATTGAATATCTTTTTAATTTTTAATTTTCAAAGTCAGCTTAGCAATTGAAGACGATAGAGTAATATATCTAACTATTCTAGAACCACAGTGCTGCACTGACAAAACTGTCAAAACGGTTAATCAGTTATTTCTAGTCATATTGACTAGTTTAAAAGAAAAAAGGTGTAAAACGGCTGTTAACGTCAGTTTCATCTCTCGAAAGCGATATCAGTAACGAACGAGCCCGACATTTGAAAAACGCACATACTGATCTGCGGCCGCTTATCTTACAGATATGGAGCCAGTGGAAATGAAAGCGATTATTTAAATGGTTAGCCGAGTAAGTATAATGCTTTTCTGATAACAGAAACCACGAATTAAAATCTAAGATAAGGGTGTCTCTGATACTATACAGTACATAACTCACTGGGCTAAAAGATCAACAGACATGATATTATAGCCTACAAGTCACCCTAGGCTAAATGGTCAACACCCATTGGAGTGACAGATCATCTGTGAAATATATTTAGTTTAGCTCTCTTATTTTTGATACCAAATGTTTAATCATTACGCAGTTTGGCCAAATATTGAAGTATCCGGTCCAATGAATATCAAAGAATTTAAACCCTGTTCGGCAGAATTGAAACAAGAACCTCAGGAACAGCCACATAATTTTCATGCCACTACCTAACGCACATACACACTGAGCAATTTTGGCTTCGGGGAGCGACGTTTAACGTAGCTGCATAGCTCTTTAATAATATTCATATATCCTGATATACATGTACTAAGTTGTGTAACAATATCAGCACAATAGCATAGGTTCAGGTTTAAAATAGTAAATATTAGCCAGCATTGTGTTATTTATTATAATGGAATTTTGGAGAATAATTGAATGGACCTGTAGAATCCGATGATCATTCAGTGTTATTCAAGTGTCCCGCCAGTAAAATATCATCAACCTGAAACAATAAAATGGTATTGATTAAATTGAAATAAAACTTCATCTCACTCAATTCCTACATGTGAGAACTATTCCTTATATAGCATATCCAATGAAAATATAAAAAGAACCATTTTAAGGCTTTAATTTAATCATGGCAATATATCATTGCTTATAATCAGGGGCGTCTACGCCATACAAGCGATAATGCAGTTATATAGAGTCACGAAATTCTCCGGGAGGTACCTGAAAATCAAACTTAGAAAGTACTGTAATTTAGTATGATATACTAGGAGCCCTGTATAATGCAAGGGGGCCCGAAAAATGTTGACCGTTTCACTAGCTCACAATTTTCACTTTAACCACTGTATAAGAGGAATAAGGGTGTAAGTAAAAATGTGAACTCTGTCCCGGACAGTAGTGCAAACAGCCTTGACTGGGAGGGGCTTGAACCCCCTCTACCGCCAAAATTAGGTCACTTTAGCAAATTCGTACAGATCCGCTGAGTTTCTTCTGAGGTGAAAAAATTAACCTATTTTTTCCGAAACAAATATAGGATTTTAGGCATTTTAGATTTCCTTCTCAATTTAGCACGGGTATGAGTGGGGGATGGGTAAGATACGGGGATATACTTATTTATTCTATGAGCCGATCGCAGTAGTGAAACAAATTAGCCTCCCCCACCCCAACAGCATTTTGTCTGGTTGCGTCACATGTCCCGAGGAAGCAAAAAATATGTACATTCTCAAAAAAATTTCGGGCCCCCCTTAAAAAATTCCTGGATCCGCCCCTGGTATCCACCCGTAAGTTGCGTTTTGCGTCATAGGCCAAAGGGGAAGATGCCCCTGAATATAATTATGTACTTCTTCTTTATTTCTTCTGCAGAGCGTAGCATTTTCAATTTGCAAATGTAATTGATAAGTTTTTTTATTTATTTTCTCTAATAGAGTAAGCATAATTATTGTTATTATATCAATTTCTCTATCTCGCTCTCTCTCGCTCTTTCTCTCTCTCTCTCTCTATCTATCTATCTATTTATCGCTAACTCTTTAGTTAAGTGATATCGAACTCTACGAGTATAAATAACGCGTATAAAGCTGTTGAAGCTAATGTTAACGTCAGTTTCCTCACTCGAAAGCGATGTCAGTGTCAGGCGAGCCCATGATTTGAACGCCGCGCAACTGCAGTATAAATTTTATGACGGCAGGTAGAATATGTCGTGCCTTCTTTAAGAGATGGTGCTTCTAGCATTTACTAAGTACTAATATATTGATTAATTGACGTAGTAATTAGCTATATAATATATATATATAATATATTATATTATGATATATTATATATATATATATATATATATATATATATATATATATTTGACTGAAGCAAATTCACTGATGGACAATTATAATCAAAGACTGGTTGACTTTTCTCATAACATAGCATAACGGCATACTGAGTCAGGAAGCACAGGCGCGTGTACATATTCATTTCCTCTTCCTCTCCATGATTATTAGTAATCGTTGCCTTTTTATGGCACATAAATTGCTGATTTGACTCAATAACCTTTCAATTAACACCTGAGATTTTTTCATTCAAAGCTCTCAACACTCGTTTTGCCAAGGCAGTCACCCAACCATGTACTAACCGATGCCGACATAGCTCAACTTCGATTATTGACTCGAAACCAAACCAAGTGAGCTTAATCCCGCCAGCATAACTTAAATAAACCACTGTAGTAAAAAAATAAAGGCTTAACGTCCGTTTCCTCATACAAGGATGATGTCAGGGATGTCAATCATTCCTGTATAAAAAATAATAATGATAACGAACCACAGCTATCCTCGTCGCTTCCATCAGGACAGTCTCGGATCCTGTCACAAACCTGGAAAGATCTCAAGCATTCTCCCGTAGCATGGCATCTCTTGGAATCCGGTGGGCAGACTGTATGTTAAATAGAAATAAATTCACTATATAAAATTAAAAATATCATGAAACTGTGTGCAACCAATTTCAACAGTCAATGTGAAGTATAGTATTATACTGTAAGCGATTGTTAGCTATCACCGTTTTGTGCACGGGTGTGGCTAGACCACTGCAGATTAAGGCAACCGTAAAAAATCTGCTGCGTGTACGTAAGAGGCCATTAAGGCAGGAGCTGAGGATGGCAATAGGGGACCCACCTCAGAATGAAATATTTTCCCACAGGAATAAATGATATTTAATCCATCTAACTGCAGAAGGCCACGGGAAACCACCTCAGAAGCCATACTTTACCCAAGCTATAGGCTACATAAGATAAGGATAAGTCATAGACTTTGTGAAGGGATTAACTTGTTGATCTAAGGTGTGCTCTTCTGGAGCGAGAAACCATACTTTGAGTATACGAATATATACCTTGAACCTGCCACCTGGCAGTGCTCTGAAGAGAGAGAGAGAATCTGTCAAATCTGTCACCGAATTCATACAAGTAAGAAGAAACTGAAACTGTGGAACTCTTATCAAATCGTATAAGATAGTTAGAATTACAAGAATACAGTAAAAATCTAAGCCTTGAACCTGCCATGCAGCCAGGTCTCTCATCAGACTCGTCCGGACAATCCCTGTATCCATCACACCAGAGTGAGGACTGCAAGCACAGTCCCATGTCACACCGAACCTGTCCTTCAACGCATGCTGAAATAAAATTTAAATAAATATAAAAAAGCTTAGCTAGTTCTTAAATTAAGTCGCTAAATTGCTTCATTTCGCTCGGTCTCTCTCTCTCTCTCTCTCTCTCTCTCTCTCTTTCTATCTCTTTCTATCTATCTCTCTCTCTCTCTTTCTATCCCTTTCTATCTATCTCTCTCTCTCCCATTCTCTCTCTCTCTCTCTGTCTCTCTCTTTCTCTCTTTCTCGAGTGTTGCACTAAGTGGTATGTTCAAGGTTGAAGCAACTTTAGGTCAAATGTTATCGTAATATACATGTTCACATGAGGATCAACAGACAATGTAGATGTACTTTGAACACGATGTAAATTGTAGATTGATTTGCGACCTCTCACATTTTTCATTGTTCGTTGTTTTACTGGCTGAAGCCAGTGGCGATGTCGATAAGATATTCCACCGCAGATCAGTATGTGCGGGGTTCAAATCCTTGGCTCGCCCGTCACTGTCATTGCTTTCGAGTGAGGAAACTGACGTTAACAATAGCTTTACATTAGCTTTTTACTGAATATCTTTTTCTTATTTTTCTTCCTCAGTGCACTGCCAGGTGGCAGGTTCAAGGCACATATTCATACTCAAAGTCTGCTTTCTCGTTCCATAAGAGCACGCCTTAGATCAACAAGTTAATCCCTTCACAAAGTCTGTGCCTTATCCATACCTTATGTAGCCTATAGCTTGGGAAAAGTATGTTTTCTAAGGTGGTTTCTCGTTGCATTCCTCAGTTAGATACTGAATATATCTAAGGGTTAATAACTTAACAATGGATGATAGTAACATACAGCAGTTGGATTCATCGCTATAGTCCCCACAGTTATTGAATCCATTGCACAGGTAGGCCTTCTCAACGCAGCGCCCGTTGTTACATGTGAACGCTGAGCCCGGACATACTGTTATAATAATATAATTAATTATAATATAACATTAATAATAGTAATATCAAATAGTAAATAATTAGTAAGAATAATTAGTAATGTTATTAAATTTATAATAATAATGATAATATAATAATATAATAATAATAATATCAATAACAGGAACACGGCTAAAGATTATTTACCTGATCCAAGAATGCCCATTAACAAGTATTTTAAAAACAGCTCAGGATACGCAGATGTAGAAGTTCACATTCAAGATAACGACAGGGCCAACTTATAAAAATAAATATACTAAATATTTTGTAAAGATCACATACGTAGAAAAATAGATTATTAGATTATTGAATAGTTTCAGAGAGAAAACTGAACCACTTAGGTATATATAAATGTTTATATTTTATATAATATAATTGTTAGTAATAATATAATCGTTTATTACGCGAAACATGACACCGCAAAACTTACATGAATAAGCCAGGTGACGGAGCCAAGTGATGGTCAATAAATAAAATGCAATAAATAAAATGCTTTAATAAATTAATTTAATACAATAATAAAAGTATTTATTTAAAAGTATTTATGTAAAAGTATTTATTTGTAAAAATAATAGTAATTGTGGTAAAGTTCTCTGAGCATCATTAGTTACGTTATTAATAATTTAAAATAGAATGATACATTTAAACCTCCAATATCGACTAAAGTGACGTTAGAGATATGCGCAGCTAAATATTAAAATGATCATCGACGTCATTGTTGAATAACGTCAACTCGATTTTATTAAATGACACCAGAAACACGTGACATTCTAAAAAATCTCTATACGGCCTTTGACCGAAAATATACAGTTATATATAAGCGAAAATATACTCTTATATAAGAGAATATTTCCTTTATGCTTATGCTTATTTTCACACGCTTGAGTTTCAACCTATATGTATACCGTTACACAACAACAACATAGAAATGGTTTAACATTAGTTTATTTTCCAATGTTAACAGGGACAAATAGGACAACCGCAAACAATCTGCTGCGTGTACGTAAGAGGCGACTAAGGTAGGAGCTGAGGATGGCAAGAGGGGACCCACCTAACCATGATATATTTCCCCCCAGGATTAAATGGTAATTAATCCATCTAACTGAGGAAGGCAACGGGAAACCACCTCAGAAGCCATAGTTTTCTCAATATAAAGGCTACATAAGGTATGAATAAGGCATAACCTTTGTGAAGGGATTAACTTGTTGATCTAAGGAGGGCTCTTATGGAGCGAGAAAACAGACTTTAGCATGAAGATGTACCATGTACCTGCCACTTAGCAGTGCACTGAAGTAGAAGGACAGGGACGACTCAGACAACTTCAGAATATGACCTCTTTCAAATAATTTTACGTAATGACATCAACGACTCTCTGTCTGAGCATATACATGTAAAAGTATGTGTTTGTGGTGTAATACTTCTCCTAGGTTCTCCTTCGTTACATTCATACTGATCAATGATCATACTGATTCGAGTATCTTACCGACTTCGCCACTGGCTCCAGCCAGTCGCGAAGTCGGTAAGATACTCGAACGCGGATCAGTATGTGCGGGGTTCAAATCCTGGGCTCGGCCTTCACTGACATCGCTTTCGAGCGAGGAAACTGACGTTAGCCTATGCTTTACCAGCGTAAGGCGTATAATCCGCTTTGGAGGTCCCTGGAATCCTCTGAGTTCAAGAAACGGGCGTTAACTCTTCATTGTATTGAATTAGTTGACTCACGGTTTTGACAGTGAGCGGGCTCGTCAGATCCGTCAGGACACTCTACTGATTTATTACAGAACACTTCAGCGGGTAGACAGAGTCCCATAGCACATCTGAACATATCAAAATTACCTGTAGCGATCAATCAATCAATTAATAAATCAATCAACTATTTTAAACATTGGTATAGGAAAAGAACACATGTGAATAAGCTATAACAACCTGTAGAGATTATTGATCATTGCCAAATCAGTTAATAAAGCAAGATACAAATGTAATTAGATCTCTCAAGAATACACCTCAGTGGTGGCATATTGTGTCGCACTGTTAGGACTTAAATCCTTGAATAAGCTAAAGTACAGCAGGTCTAATATTAAATACATGTAGGCTAAATACATTCCATAAGAGAATTGCATTAACAATATAATTTCTGAATTTCTTCATAAAATAACTACTCAAGAACTCCAAAACAATTTGATTGCATATGTTTCACGAAGCATTTTTGTTAAACGTCGGAATACCAATACGTGTACCTTGGAAATTAAATGGAATAAGTTTTGACGTCACATTAATAAAATAAAAAACAACTAACTTTTTTGTACTTGTCAAAGTATGCAGACGAATCGAGAAAACGTTAAGATATAATCAAAAACTTTCAAATAACTATGCGCATTTGAAGACACAAACATTAAAGTGAGAAGAAAAGGTTCAGTAAGATAAAAACTAAAACAGACAAAAATTGAAGCTTAAAATGCTACATAAATCAGTCAATAAATGCAAACCAAGTATTTTCCTTCGTGTAAAACAAAATTTATAGAGAAAAATTCCAAATGAACTAAGCTATACTAAAAGAACTGAACTATACAAACAAAAAATATTCTAAATGGACTCAATTATTCTTAACAAACTGAACTACAAGCAAACTACACAGCTGGAGCCAGTGGCGACGTCGGTAAGATATTCGACCGCGGATAAGTAGGTGCGGGTTCAAATCCTGGGCTCGCCCGTCACTGACATAGCCTTCCAATAAGGAAACTGACGTTAACCATAACTTCAGCTTTTTAAACTTTTCAAAATAAAGTTAAATATACTAATTGCCGTGTTTAAAAGTGCAGATAACTTACATTGACAGTTGATCTCATCCGAGTAGTCGCCACAATTATTAACTCCATCACACCTTCCTTCCACCTGCACACATCTTCCATTCCTGCACGTCATCGACTGGTGCGGATTACATCCTGTCAAAACAATGCTTCTGAACTTAACGTTTATGTGCTATATACTTGTATGATGTGCTCCCAATGCTTCCGAGCTTAACGTTGATATACTATTCACTCACAATGCTTCAGAGCTTAACATGCTACACACTGGTAATGCTTCTGAGCTTAATGTTGATATGCCACACACTCGCAATGCCTATTTGCTTAGCATTTAACATGAATATTGTAATCTTTGCACATGCTTAGGAATATAGTGTCTAGCATTGTTTGTTATTACTATTACTTTGTTCTTATTTTTATTACATTATTATATTGTTATTGCTATTGAATATTGTTTTATATTATAATCCAACAAGCAGATCCGTCGCAAGTTACTTCTATTTCTTGTACCCTAGCTTAATCTTAATTAGTGTAAAATATACATGTAAAGTTTTGAAAGTGTTGTGGGTAGGTAGACCCTGGGAGGGCTTTGTCCCAATTATAATGGAGTTTGTACTGGTATCATTCTTGTAAAGTATAAATTGCCTTTATATAAAATTTAATTTACAATGACAATTAGAATGGTGTAAATAAATTATACCAAATAATACAATAAAATGAATTGCTTATTGATGCACTTGATAGGGAATTTATGCAACTTATGAATGTAAATACAAAATTTAATAATGAACTTATACAATTTGGAAATAAACCATTTTTATTTCCTATTTTTATACATGTATTTGCAGGAATTAATTATTTTTCAAGGTAAAATACATTAACTTTTGAATAAATATCTTAAACTCAGTTATGGTAAAATCTCCTATTCAGCATATTACTACAAATTAATCATAATGTTCAGGCAAAGTAATATGTTGCGAATGGTGAGTTTTCAGTATCGTATAAAGAGGTACAGGAAGAAATGCTTTGCAACTCTAAAAGATAAACGATAAACTCTAAAAATTTACTATAAAATACAGTATACAAAAGCATTATGCGAATACACTATAAACTAAAAACAGTGAATTTACATGAATACATAGTAAGGTGTATTTCTACATGTGGAATGACCTAAGAAATATTTGAATAGGAAGATTCTTACGGCTTCACTAAAAGTTACAATAAATCGCATGTGACCGCATTTATTTCCGATCTAGAATATTTCAGTAAAATATCAGCTATGTAACGCCCAGGTAGACATTTATCTATTAGATATTCTTAGGTGGTATAGTTTGTAGAATAAGTTCGTAACCTGCTAAGTGTCTCAGAAGACTACGAAGATAAATATCGATCAGACCTAGGATCCGATAGGAATGAAGCTGGAGACCTCACCGTTGTATCAATTCATCTGGGTACTGAAATTTGGAATAGCTAACCGTAGAGCTGTAAGCTCTCTCTCCCTCTCTTTCTTAGTGCACTGTTTATTGGCAGGTCGATGGCATAAAGCTCCTACACACATTTTCATCCTCTTCTTTTCCCTTCTATCAACATATGAATTAGTAATCAACACGTCCAGAATCTCAAGTCTCGGTCTACTCTAACCTTTCTTCCTTCCATTCGTAAACAATAATCATTTTTCAAATCAATTAATCAACGTGAAATTAACTTCCGATTCCCTAGCCGAAAATGATGTCAGGGACATTAAACAATAAGTGCATCTAATAAAAGAAAGTATTCTTACTGGTTTTGCAATCTCTCGGTTCGTCGCTACCATCGGCGCAGTCCACTAGACCATCACACCAGGCCGTGCTGTTGACGCAGATACCAGAGGTGCAGCGAAACTGAGTCTGCGTAG
The DNA here is from genome assembly GCA_905160935.1 of Enchytraeus crypticus. Classification (NCBI taxonomy): domain Eukaryota; kingdom Metazoa; phylum Annelida; class Clitellata; order Enchytraeida; family Enchytraeidae; genus Enchytraeus; species Enchytraeus crypticus. The sequence goes on along the minus strand of CAJHZI010000533.1, from coordinate 251,826 downwards.
AGCACGCTGTCAACACAATGCATACAGCACTAACTACGCTATGTTAAGGAGCTTAGTTGGAATTATATTTAAGTAAAACACCTTAATTTCACAAACTTTGTCATAGTAAATAATTAATCACTTTAAATACCATGTATGTATGTATACCAATCTAAAATAACTAACTGTTACCTTAATCATTGTGACGGTAGCTCGAGTGTGTCGAGTCGTCTTGATTGTTGTCTTGAAGCATTGTGCTTCTGAACCTTGAGGTTAAAGACACTACAACCTACCATGTATGTTAAATTAACTTATTTTCCGAGACACTAAAGAATAGACTAAGAACAGACTTCACAATTCATAAACGACGACTAGGAAAGTACGAAGGAAGACAATGGAAGACAACTTCAAAAGCTACATTTTCGCACCTAAAGGCAACATTAAACTTTAGAAAGGCTTTTTATGTATGACTTTGGCAGTTTTAAAGCTTCCTGGAAATATCCCAAAACTAAAATTTAATGTAATTTATAGGCTAGAGGTTAAGCGATGAAAGAAGAGTATATTAATAAAATTTTATTAGAGATGCCATAAGGACCGGTGGATTAGTTTTTGAGAGTTAAAATAACATCTGATACCTCTATGTTATTGGTAGGGTTTACAAATGGAGTTTTGGCAAGGGCTATTTAGAAATTGTCTAAAATTAGTCGGAGTATTATCGCTAGCGTTGAATTTTTCCGATAATGTTGACCCGATTTCAGAGAAATAGTCATCGAAGATATCAGCAGTGTCAGCATTTATTGTGAATTTTTCCATTATTGTTTTTACCCAATATGTGAGTTTTGCCTTTTTTAAAGCTACATATTTTTTATGTTTTCCAGATATTTTTGATAGAGTTATTCCGAGAGTCAAGTAAATTTCTGCAAAAATCCGTACGTTTAATTTTGATAAATTTGTCAAGGTCATAGAAGGTAGAATGCAAAGGAAAAGAGGCAGAGGCAGGCCGAGATTAGGAATGTTAGATGATTTAAAGATCCACTCATATATGGACATGAAGAGGAAAACGGAAGACAAAGAGTAGAGGCGTTATATACCATGGACCTGCTAGAAGGCAGTGCACTAAGAAAGGCAATCTAAATTGAAGAACTAAAGATATGTGTTGTTCTCTTCAACTGTTTCCTATTATATTCACTATTCCTTGTTCATGAGAATTACCCTCTACATGAAGGCTCTCAAAACTCTTCAGGAAAGCGAAAGTTACTATGCGAAATATCTCTAACTTCGAGAATATATTCTCTGTTCTGTTCTGATTAAAGACAAGTTTTTGCGTCGGTTTCTTATCTGGAAAACATGTCGCTAATAGTTCTATCACTCAAATAGATCCATTTGGTAAAAGCTGGTAAAGCTAAGGTTAACGTCAGTTTCCTCACTCGAAAGGGATGTCAGTGACGGAAGAGCCCAGGATTCGAACCACGTATACATACTGATCCGCGGTCGAGTATCTCACCGACTTCGTCACTGGCTCCAGCCAGTGGTAAGCAGGGCTCTGTAGATATTTTGTAATAAGTAATTTAATATAATTAATAACTATAAATTTAAATACTTTAAACTGCTCTTGCAATAGACTTACACAGGGGTAAGAGATATCATTCAATGAGAGTAACATAGTGGGAGAAGTCAGACTTTTTGCGTAGATGTGACTTACGGCAGTTTCTCTCATCGGTGGCGTTTTCACAGTCAGCAATCCCATTGCACGCCAAGGATTGGTGGATACAGTCACGTGTGTCGAACGAACAGGATCCGTATCCTATAGGACATCCTGGTAAAATAAAAATAAAAACATAAGGTAAATAAATAGTGTTCACCTGTGAGCTTCTGAGGGCAATTTCTTAGGTTCCAACACGATGTCTTCCATTTACATGTATATCTCGCAAAAAGTAACTATAACTGTAACTGAAAAAGTTGTATATATGAAGGAATACTAAATATGGACATAAGGAAGTAAGTGGAATGATCTATACGAATAACAAAATTAAATTTAAATTTAAATTTAAATTTAATTACAAAACAAAATAACACACACCATGAACTTCACTTTAAAATTATTACGTCACTACCAAATTACAGTGTCCAATCTAATTGGCAACAAAGAGGTAATATCAGGATGTAGCAACTAAAACTGATCTCAGAACAGTATTTAAAAGCAAATAATCTCACAAGCTTAAGCTCTTAAATATTGTAAAATTCTAACACTATTTTACTTTTAAAATTCATTAAAGTAGACAAACTATGAATTATTAAGAACCAATTTACGGTGGATAACAAGCAAAATGATTCATTGATGCAATAGGGCCTCTACAGTACAACGCAGCAACAAAATTCTCAAGAAGCAAAACTGAGGCCATACTTGAAGTTGAATTGCAATCCTTCTCATCTGTGCCGTCCAGACAATCTGCTACACCATTACACCACTGACTCAAGCTCCTACACTCAGTCTGATCACAGCGAAATTCACCTATCTCACACGTACCTAATCAATCAATTTCAGTAATTAATTAATTACTACTAATTAACTACATGAAATCAATTAATTATATATGATTTTGTATAGAATCATATTCACTAATAATAGTAGATTATCTACAATTAGCATTGTACTAACAACTTCACGCAACACATTTTATGCACTTTGAAATACAAAACTAAGTGAATTACCTAAGACCAGAGTAGTCTACTATTATAATTGTACAGGACAACATCAAGCAAGATTTTGTATACAACACAAAAAAGTAGAATATTAAATTTTCTTAGACATTTAACTTATCAACATATATTAAAGAAATCATAAGAACTATCCACCAAGAATAATATTCTATCAAAAGAAATGTTATAGATGATTTAAAGATCCACTCATATGTGAACAGGATGGGAAAGCAGAATATAGAGAAGAGTGGAGGAGGTGTATGCCATGGACCTGCCAGTGGGCATAGTTACTCTTAGTTGCACTAAGAGACAGATATATAGCAAGCCATCCATACCGCAACCAACGAGGTCACTCCCGTCGACACAGTTGCCTCCGTTGCACCGGTAGAACATTGGAACACACTGCCCGTTAGCGCAGCGGAACTGATTCTCTGTGCAGTCTGCGTAGAGACACATCCGATGAGAAAATGTTTACATCACAGTATTTACATCATTTACATCAGCGCCAACAAAAGGCAACGATTACTAATAACCATGGAAAGGAATGGAGGAAATACTGAAAACTACAAAAACAGAAACCAAGAAAGGAAACCATGTAGCACATGCGGTATGTCATGTGTGTAACTAAAAGGAACAAAAAAAATCACAATAAATATAACATTCAGCCATGTATGAAAAGATTTTCATAAGATTACATTTATTTTGTCATAAAATGAAAAACTAAAACAATGTTGCTAAAATAAAAAAATAGCTTAGAAATTTATACAGTAAATCAAAGCACAGGCTTTCAAGAATTTTGAAATGAATCACTGAAAGTTGAAAAGCGGTATATCTTTTACTATTAACCATCGATTGAATCCCTCTTTCTGACACGTAGCGGTGTAATTATATTTCAGACTAGCGCCTTTGATCTTACTTAATCAAAGTACGGTCTTCAAAGTACCTTACTGATATCGCCACTGGCTCCAGCCTGTATATCGTATCATTATCGTACCATTATATATATATATATATATATATATATATATATATATATATATATATTTATATATATATACAAATATATATATAATGTATTTCCATTATACATATATATATATATATATATATATATATATATATATATACGTATATATATTATATGGTAAATATTTATGTACCATTATATATATATATATAATGGTACTATATACTATATGCATATATATACGATATATATATATATATATATATATATATATATATATATATATATATATGAATACTCACTGCACTTAGTCTCGTCAGAATAGTCCCCGCAGTCAAAGAACCCATCACACTTCCATGAGAGAGGAACACACCTGCCTGAACTGCTGCACTCAAACTCCGTGCTCGCGTTGCAACGCTTCGCCGGATCTACCGAACAAACAAACAAACAAGTGCTCAATAACTTGTAAAGATGTCTCGAAGGCCGATTAATTAATGATCGTAGCATCATTATCGTAGCACTTCTCAGATACGTCACTAAGAATGCATTGCAAAACAATTGCAATGCTTTAGAAAATATCGTATGACCAACATCATATAAAACCAGCTTACAAATGTTTAAGCTTAGAGCTTAAAATCCTAAAAGATATTTTATATCAAAAGTTCATCAAGTTAATATTATATTCTAGGTTCGAATCTAAGATTCAAAGTAAGTTACTGTCATGAAAACGTTCAAAGTCTCGACAATTGGGGGGCGGGATTAGCGCAGTCGGTTAAGCTGCGCGTCAGTTGAACGAAGTTAAGCTCCATCGCGCCGGTTAGTACTTTGAGGGCGACCACCTTGGAAGACCGAGTGTTGACAGCTTTGAAAGAAAAACAAAAGAAAAAATCCCGAGTGTTGGAAGGTTATTCTTAAATCCGCGCCGGCTCCAATTGATGCGCCAACAAAAGGCAACTATTACTAATAACCATGGAAAGGAATGGAGGAAATACTGAAAACTACAAAAACAGAAACCAAGAAAGGAAACCATGTAGCACATGCGGTATGTCAAGTGTGTAACTAAAGGAACAAAAAAAACAATCAATCTGGACCTCAATTTCGCTTTTGCTTTATCCAGCTTCAGTAGCAGGTTTTTGGAAGACATTGTCCACCTTGGTTCCAAATTGAAATATATCTGTACATAGCTACAGGCCAAATAAGGTCGTTAAATTACATAGCACGAATATACGTGTATATATATGCATACATTTTGTAGAAATATAGTATTACTAATATATATCATAATTTTAAATCTTATATATTACATTTATGTAGACTACATTTTTAAAACTTAAGTGATGTTGTTAAATGTAATTAATTTAACGTTGCAGTTGCGGTGAATTAGGAGTGAAATCCAATTTGGCTCTTACTGCAGTTGAACTCGTCACTGTCGTCTCCGCAGTCGTTTCTCCCATCACAGAGCCAGCCCAATGGCACACACCTCCCAGCCGTCACACAACGAAACTGAGTCGTCTCGTTACACACTGCAAACAATATTATCTCGGATAGGTCAAAGTTCACACGTTATATAAAATTCTAATGACGTCAGTATCATGTGACATAAGTGTATAGAATGATGTATATAAATGTTTAGCGTGATGCTACTGATGTATATTAGCGTATAGCATGACGTATATTAGTGCATAGTACGATGAGTATACTGTAAGTGTATAGCATGATGAATATAAGTGTATAGCATGATGCCTATAAATGCATAGCATGATGAATATAAGTGTACAGTATGATGAATATAAGTGTACAGTATGATGAATATAAGTGTACAGTATGATGAATATAATGTAAGTGTATAGCATGATGAATATAAGTGTACAGTATGATGAGTATAATGTAAGTGTATAGCATGATGAATATAATATAAGTGTATAGCATGATGACTATAAGTGTACAGCATGATGACTATAAGTGTATAGCATGATGACTATAAGTGTATAGCATGATGACTATGAGTGTATAGCATGATGAATATCAGTGTATAGTATGATTAATATAATGTAAGTGTATAGCATATGACTATAATATAACTGCATACAATGCTTTGCTATGGCATATCATGCCGTCTAATACTATGCTATGCTATGACAAATGATTCCGACTAATACTATACTATCTTATGATAATCCGTACCGCATAATACTATGCTATGCTAAGACATACCGTACCCCTTCACACCATGCTATGCCATGGCAAACCTTACCGCCTCTCATTATACTATGCTATAGCCTACCGTAAAGCTGCATACTACGCTATGCTACAGCCTAACACAAGAGTTAATATTAACGTCAGTTTCCTCACTTGAAAGCGATGTAAGTGACGGGCGAGACCAGGATTTGAACCCCGCACATACTGATCCGCAGTCGAATATCTTACCGACGTAGCATGAACATACTAAACATTCAAGATCCGGAGCTCATTTTTTGTAGGAGCAATAAAGAATTTGCGATTTTCAACTCTGTAGACTGAGAAATATCACATGACATCCGGTATCCTATGTGACATCCGGTATGCAATATGACTCCGGTAATATGCTATGACATTTCGTACCGCTTCTTATTATGCTATGCTATGGCCCACCGTAGAGCTGTATACTAAATTGTATACTACATTCGTCTCTGTGTGGTGCTTTGGAGCCGCTTTATATGGAGTCTGCAAGAGACGTTCCTGACATTGCTATTTGGCGAGGAACCGGATGTTAAATACTTATTGATTGATTGATTGATTGAATGATTGATTGATTGATTGACACTATGCTATAGCCTACCGTACAGATGCATACTATGCTATGCTATGTCAAACCATACCGCCTCATACTATGCTATATATGACATACCGTATCGCTTCATAATATGCTATGCTATGGTAAACAGCTACATACCTGTTGTATTAATAAAAAATATTAATGTTTTATTATAAAATAATGAAAATAACATCAATAACGACGTTTCCATACCATCTCATATAAACATTAACTATGGAGTACTATTTATGAAGACCCACAGGAGACTGTTAATAGGAATATATGCATTGGGCCTGTTACCTGGCAGAACATTACATAGAGATAACAACTAACCGCAGTTGAGTTCATCGCTATAGTCTCCACAGTCATTTGATCCATCACATTTCCTGTTGATCTCCAGACATCTCCCTGTCTTCTCACATCTCATCTCCGTGTCCGTACATACTCCGGCTGAATGAAACATCAGATAAAATGCTGATAAAGCTAAGGTTAACGTCAGTTTCCTCACTCGAAAGCGATGTCAGTGACAGGCAAGCCAGGGAGATTTGAACCCCGCACATAGTGATTCGCGGTGGAGCATCTTACTGAAGGCGAAACTGGCTATATCAAGTATGCATTCATTTGGAGCCTTTCAGGTTTATATATTATTTATATTATAGCCTCATTTATCGTTATGATGTTTTTCATAGTAGAAATGTTTCACAAGAAAACAATGTTTACAAGATCTGCAAAGGGAACGAAGCAATGGTAGTCTTACATGGTTGAATAATAGAAATGAAATTCATTGCGGCTCCATCATTCAATCCAACGATACTCTTTAATGGATAAAATAGAATACTCGTTGAATTTAGATTGACAAAGCAGCACCTACGTAAGTTAAAGTCGCCAAATGAGATCAACTCTATATTTCTAATGTTTATTTGTAGAATGATGTGCAACAGCCGAGCAAAGAGCGCTGTGAATTTGAAACAGTGAGCGGACAAACGAGCTATCAACTCAATCCAGTCTGGCAGTAAATTTTTGATACTATTTTAAAAAAGAAACTTTGCTGGGAGCACATTTTCTTGATAAACACTATGCCTCGGATTTCAATCACCGTCAATGCACCGTTAGAAACTATGATTTCGTTGATGCGAATAACACGTCAAACTGCGTAAAATGTGGATAACACGTAGCTATGCAGCTACGGGACATTCAAAATTGCATACTCTGAAAATGTAGGCAATTACAAGAGAAAAAGTCCAACGGCTTTAAAGTGTATAATTCTAGAATAAAATTTGAAATGAAAATAGATTCTAACACCACTAGTTTTAGTGTTTCGATACCATAGACTTAAAATATCTTTTGATTTCAATGTTATGACAGCCTAGAGTTAACTTAGACCAAGATTTAAATGTTGTGACAGCAAAGACTTAATATAGATAATGATTTAAATGTTGTGACAGCATATACTTAAGATAAATCACCGCATTGCTCAAGCTGACTGTTGTCCCCGCATGTGTTTTGACCACCGCATAGTTTTGAGTACGACACGCAGTTACCATTGCCACAATGAAACTCTCCCAGAGCGCAGTGCTGTTTGATTGTGGCTGTTAAATCAAACAGATACAACGCATCTGAAACAACCCAAATACGGCTCTGTTTGTTGTTGTTGTTGGGAGACACTTGGGCCAGTGGTTAGATGGTAAGTTGCTAAACAGCGGATCAGTAGGTGCAGGATTCAAATACAGTGTTCTCCTGTCACCAAGTTGATATTGGAGCGGAAAATAAAAAAAACTAAAAAACTCTAAACTTGTTTCAACTTTTTAAATTGTGAAATACACGTTATTGTGAAATTAAATCTTACGGAGAAACAATAGTACATGATGATATCGATCATGCAGTGTATCACGTGATTAAATGGTTTTGAAGTACCGTCAGTAATCAGACTGGCATAATAAAAGTTGTCAGATTTAACTCGTCGATATGTGCGAGATTATATCCTCTGCAAAGATACCTGAGGATCGATATTGAGTAAAACTTCGAAGACCTCCAGTATCGATCGCTTAATTAAATAGAATGAAGTTAATGCAATTACATAAAATGCTCATTATTTTCATGCGAAGAGATTTAAATTTTCTTATGTTAAAGTTTATACGGAGAATAGGTTTAGCTTTTATGATAGAATTAAATTGTTAGGCTACGGATGACTGATCCGTTGTCAAACATGTCAACTCGTCACCAGCTCATTAAGTGCAAATTTCATCAAAAAATTAAATTTCGTTTTGTAATGTATTGAAATGCTAATGCAATGGTTTAGTACATTTTTATCTGTATTTGTTATATGTGTGTATATGTATATAACGTATTATCGTATATATGACTCGTATATATGTAATCGTATGACTGTATCGTATACCGGCTGGAGCCAGCGACGATGTCGGCAAGATATCCGATCACGGATCCTTATGTGCAGATTCAAATCATGGGCTCGCCCATCACATATCGCTTTCGAGAGATGAAACTGACGCTAACATCAGCTTTAGAGCTTATTTACATGTGTACATAATCCAATTAACTGTTTATTGGTAAGTTGGTACCTTGACCTACAAAAATCACAATTTCTCACAATTTATTTTATTTCTCGACCTAATCGGACTTAGTTTGAAAGAACATCTTGCACAGAATTAGACTGAAATCTTGCGCAGTGTAAAGCCTTGCAGCTTTACACTGCGCCAAAGATATAAAATGCATACCATTACAGTATGACTCATCGCTTCCATCAGGACAGTCGTTATACCCGTCACACAGCAGACTTGTATTGTTACACCAGGTCGATGAGCAACCCTTCTTTATGTCAATACACCAGCCGTTGTCACACTGGTACGAACCAAGTCTACTGCAACTGTCTAATATATCATTATTGTGTTGTATAATTATTATGTACATATTTATTATGTCTACATGTATACACATATGTACATATTAACTTTTTACTGTATGGTTTGTATGTATGTTTCTTAAATTGTTTAAGCACGCAGTATGTGAAGTTGTGAAGAATTACTATCCGTTAGAAGTGAAAGTAGATACACGGAAATAACTTCGTTTAAATAAAATTATTATGTAAGATTATTTTGACAGTGAAAAATTGCATATGACATATTCTAAAATCTCCCTCAATCTCTCTCTCTCTCATTTAATTTATAAGTGAACTGATTTAAGTACATCTTCAGCATCTGCATTTATACTCATTAATGAACGTCTAAATGAATGAAAATTATATAACACCACAAAGTCTCCGCTTTGATGATATAAAAGATAATTCATAAGTTCTTACTAAATATAACGTTACTGTGTGGATCAGAGCACTTAATTAAAGCGCCATCTTTCTCGAAAGAACATTGATCTTTATCACAGAAATATATTACATGTGCAATTGATGACATTGTGTGTATTTTATACACCAAATTATTATTTTAAGTGAACTTAATGGACTGCGTTAAAAAAATAAAAGAATGAAATCAGATATTAAAGAGACAATATTATGAGGACAGGAATAGCGAGATAAAAACAAGTCAAACATTTGAAAATTTAAGTAACTTAATGCATAATATATATTGTGTAGATTTCTGTTTCTTCACAAAAATATAGCAGTCAAATTTACGCACTCAAGTATAATGAATCACGTTCATTTAAAGAACATAAATATCACTAGTCTCCAAGCTATTGTCTCCAAGCTATTGTCTCCAAGCTATTGTCTCCAAGCTATTGTCTCCAAGCTATTGTCTCCAAGCTATTGTCTCCAAGCTATTGTCTCCAAGCTATTGTCTCCAAGCTATTGTCTTCAAGCTATTGTCTCCAAGCTATTGTCTCCAAGCTGTTGTCTCCAAGCTATTGTCTCCAAGCTATTGCTTCCAAGGTTATAGTGTCCGTGTGAGTGAATGAACACCAACCCATAAGCTGCAACTAAAAGCACTAAAAATAGAGATCGATTTAAATAATAGTGAAACTGTTACCAACATCCGCTCACCAGAGTATGGATTGGGACACTTTCTCGTAATGGCGTAAATGCGGGCTTGAGTGTCAGTGACGTTGCTGACACTCACAGCACCGGTGTGGACCCAGCAACCCTCGTTCAGCTCATAGCTGACAGCTGAGCACTGGTGCAGCGTCACACACAAATCCTGGCACTCTTCGAGCGTGAAGCTGTTACCGTAGAAACGACCTCTGACCTCAGTTGTTCCCAGTTCTCGCCAGGTGACTGCACATCCTGATCAATCAATCAAATGATTTATCATTTAGGTTGTATACTCTTGTACATTATAATTAATTGTGCTTTGTCCAGTGGCGAATAAAGATATATGATATACATGTATACTTATAATTTGTTTTAAATTATAAATTGCAGTATTATTCGCCAGATGAACACTCGAAAATATGGCCCTGACAAGCATATACTGGTGGTGCAGTAGTATAATACTGGAGTGGTGCAGTACATATTTATACACTTGTATATTCATACATGTATACTGTATATACATGTATATATACATGTATATATATATATACATATATATATATATATAATATATATTATATATATAAATATACATATATATATATACATGTATATATGTATATATATGTATATATATATATATATATATATATATATATATATATATATGTGCATGACGAGATGCATGAGCCGGAGCACCATTCTGCTGAAAGATGAAACCATTTGGTAGAAGAGCATGGCAATCATCAAACAGCTCCGGAAGCAAAGTACTGACGTAATACTGAGAGTTCAACCTTACCTTCTCGTCAATGAAGTGCAATCTGCCCTTACCGTTGTAGCAAACGCCATTTTAAGGTAAAAATGGGGGATTGCACTGCTGAAACTTGCCTAACTGGACAATATATGCACCAAAATGGATAAAAATTGGCCACCCCACCAGTAATTAGTCCCTTATTAATTGGTAAAAGTTTAATTTACAAATATTAACAATAGCCCGAGATATTCAAACTTTTTGCAGGTGTTATCATATTTTTTTACTCACCCTGTATATATATATATATATATATATATATATATATATATAGAGAGAGAGAGAGAGAGAGAGAGAGAGAGAGAGAGAGAGAGATAAAGAGAATTAGAGAGAGAGAGAATTAGAGATAGAGTGAGAGAGATAGAGAGAGAGAGAGAGAAAGTATAAACATCCATTGTCTACCAGCAGAATCAGTTGTCTCGCTGTATGTGACCAGTCCATTGATCTTTCCGAACTTCTGCTGAGCGTAGAACCTTCCAGCGTAAGTTGAGCGGCTTATGACTTTAATATATCTAAACAATAGAGGCACGAGGATGATGAGGTGACCAAGCGTTCAATAGTACTGAACATAATTAACTGTAAGCGGGTTGAAACGGTAGCAAGATCGGTTAGGTGTCCAAATGCGGATCAGCTGGAGCAGGGCTCAAATCCAGCTCTCGCCCGGTCATAGATGCATAATTACGAAACGCGGAGTTTTATTTAAACTGAGGTTTTAGCCTTTTTAGTTTTTAAAATAAATAATTTATTTTGTAGTCTGAAAAATTTCTAAGAAAATTAGTCAATATTAGAATTAATATTATTTGAAGAAGATGATGATAATGATATCGAATGGAAGATGGCGATAATCACTTGAAGTTAAACTTGAAAGTACACATATCTTGCAATTTTAATTTTCAATCTGGTTGGTCGGACAAACATCTGAATTTTCAGTAGACAATTTCTGACAATTCGCTCGTACGACATCTGACAAGATCGTTGTAATACAGAAATGTAAATCCTAAATTTACATTTCTGAGGATTTACATTCTGTATTAGATAGAATAATTCAGTATTTACATAGAATCTCTCTAATTGCACTGCCTATTGGCAAGCCCATGGCATATAACTCCTACATATATTTCTATCCTATGCTTTTCTCTTCAAATCAACGTACGAATTAATTATCGAATCATCCAGCATCCCAAGTCTCGGTCTTCCTTTAGCCTTTTTATTTCGATTCTTCCATCATTTACTCCTTCTAGTATACCATTGCCTCTCAACAATCATATAACCCATTTTTCTCTCCATTTCTTATAATATTTAATAATCGTCCATTTTTGTCAACCCTATTTAACACTTCTTGGTTTATAATTTTGTCAGTCCCTTTGACCTTCTCTATTCTTCCTAATGTAAATAATGTCATGATTATTACAACATAATTTACTTAATGTAAATTATTTTAAATTTTCACTTTCCATAAAAATGATTGTATATTGGACTATCTCAGAGTCTTGCCGGAAAACGGTATTGGTGTGAAAACTGAGTGTTCAACCAGATAATATGCCACGAGTCCTCTTTGATGGCCTAGTTTCTATTCAATTTCTTACCAACATTTTTTTCACTTGCATGATAAGGATGTATTGCACTTATTACTTAGTGCCTATAAAATAATAATGATAATGCCTATTTAAGTTTTTGTCACGCGTTCATTGATGTGATTACTCTGTGAAATTTTGTGAAATAAAACATATTTCTCTCTCTCCTTCTCTCTCTCTCTCTCTCTTCTCCATAGCCACATTTCGGATGCTTCCAGTTTGCTAATAGCCTCCATTCTTAACGTCTACATGTATATCTAGATAAAATAATTTTCGAAATTTGATGGCATTGTCATATCAAAAATAGATATTTAATATCAATTTTATAATTTCATTATTGCTTCACATTCTGATAGAAGATTGGACACTAAACTTCAATGAATTTTATTACGCTTTAAAAAAGAACTGTATTTAACAAGCTCTAAAAACACAAAGCCTGTATTTCTAAATTATTCTGACTAAAAATATTGTATTATAGTGATTTAGTATTTTATATGTCTCAGGTGGCATATTCAACTACAAACTGTTCTTATTCACAGTTCGCATTCAAAAATGGTTACTTCAAAGAAAAGTAAGAAATATCAAGATCTGCAACAATTCAATTCTCAATAAAAATAAAATTTTTTATATATTTAAAAAATACAACGGTTATCTCAAATAAACGAAATAATAAACGGTAATCTCCTAGACAGAGCAAGGGGTTGCCCAGAATGTCTAGTAGTGATAACCCTAACGCCAAATTTATCATCAGCAAAGCTACATGTCAGTTATGTGGAGAGCTCTGTATTTGAACTCTGCACCTACTGATTCCTTGTCGAGTAACTTACCGATATACAACCGGCTCGGCCCATATACTACTGGCTCAGCCCATATACTGCCGGCTAGCCATATGCTACCGGCTTAGCCCACAGGCTACCGGCTTAGTCATATGCTATTGGCTAATTCCATATGTTACCGGTTGCATCCAAGGGGTTGGACGGAATTATGTATACCTAACATAATAGCTAACATACGTGGGGGTGTTCCAGTCAGCGATGTAGATGTCTGCGACAGACAGTGAGATGCTGACGTACAGCTCCGCTGACCCCTGACTTATGACGGCCCTGTCTGTACCGTCCAAGCCGCTGACCTCTAGGGTGTGAGTTCCAGTGTCAGCCCAGTACATCTGACCAGCTAGCAAAAGAGCAAAAATATAGAAATAAAATATAAATAAAATATAGTAAAATGTTGAAATAAAAATATATAAAATATAAAAGTATAGAGTAAAGGAAATAAACTATCGTTATTCGGCTTCAGTTTGACCAGCCAGCAACAGTAAATGATAGCGTAAAAATATTGCAATATTATATTATGATTTGCTTAACAAAGCTAGATTTATGTCCACCTGCATTTTAAATATCAGAGGCTTAGAATAACTGGTGCAAATAGTGTTTTATTTTGAGTTCCAACAAATGTTTAAAATGTGTAAAATGTTTAAAAAGACAAATTCCAATAAATGACTTTAAGAAGGTTATATTATAATAAATAGATACAAGATGAAATACAGGTATTTATTTGTGACAGCTCTACATGTATGTTTATTGTAGAGATAAAACACAGCAAGATTCTCACGAACATACGGCAAAATGCTTGATTATAATCTAACTTTGCAGAAACTTTTTTTTAAAATTATAAATAAGATAAAAAACAATAAAATAATTAAAATAAATTAAAATTGAAAATAAGCTCCTAATGGTACACAACTAGACATGGTACAACTATTCTAAGTTTAAGTATAATACACGTACGACTTTCCTAATAATAATAAATACTAATAAAAATGTTTAACGTCCGTATCCTCATCAAAGGATGATATAAGGGGCGTCCCCACAGCTGACATTACTACTGATCAATTCACCCAGACCAATCTGTATGAGAAATGTGCTGATGAAAAGTAAAGTAATGTCCTAAAATTAAAGCCGGTCAGGTGATAAAAAATGGTACGGATAGATAACGTAGGCTTACGTCTATGTTGGGTAAAGATGCGTCTTAAGCTTCCCAGAGCAAATTGAAAGGTAAGAACTACAACGAAGATTAGAAGGTAAAGAGTTCCAGATCGTGGGTGCTGCATAAGAGAATGAACGGCTGCCCAACAATGTGAGAATATTTGGAACAGCGAGAAGATTGGCATGAGTGGAACGAAGTGCCCGTGAAGGACATCAAGGAAGACGAATTTCAGATAACGTAAAAAATTTAAAACTTTAATAACTTTAAAAGATAAAGATAATTTCAGATGGATAAAGAAGGCATGCCAAATCGAAGAATTTTGAAAGTTAGCAGAGCTATTTTATATTTTAAGCGCTGATTTTCAGGGAGCCAGTGAAGATTGCGAAGTAGAGAAAGAGAGCGAAATTGAAGTCTAGCTCGACGACTTGCAAAGAACAAGTGCGTGAGAATTTTGGTGGTCGTACTATAGGCTAAACGATTGAGAGAAGAAGAAGGCAACCCATATAATAATGAATTAAAGTAATCAAGCTTTTCTTCATGGCAATGGGCATTGTAAGTTGTAACTAAATTACTATATTAAACTAAGGTATTGATTATATATAAATCCTGTTTGCGGACTGTGGGAAAGACGGGAACACTTTATTAATTTTTAAAAGCTAATGTAACGTCAGTTTCCTCACTCGAAAGCGATGTCAGTGACGGACAAGCCCAGGATTTGAACCCCGCACATACTGATTCGTGGTTGAATATCTTACCGACATTGCCACTGCTCGCACCAGCCAGTGGCGATGTCGGTAAAATATTCGACCTAAGCCTATTCATTTTAATAGTATAATTATCGTATCACTGTTTTATGACTACACAGTTAAATACAACTCATCTAGAAGGAAGTTCTATTAACACTACAGTACCTTCAAAGTCAATCGCAAGCGCTGTGGGCGTCACCAGCCGGTCTGAGATCAAAGCCGTGACGCCTCCTCTGAAGTCTTCATTGGCCCGGTAAATCCCAGGTGATGATCCGCAATCAGTCCAATACAGTTCTCTGCAGTAAATATTAATATTAACGGCACACTGGGTCAGGATGCACAGATGCTTGTTTAAGTCCCATTTCCTCCTTCCTCTCTATGGTTATTAGTAATTGTTGCCTTTTGATGGCGCAACAATTGCAGCCGGCGCCGATTTAGTAATAACCTTCCATCACCATGGGATTTTTCCTTCCCAAGCTTTTACCAAAACTCGGTTTTCCAAGGTGGTCACCCACAAGTACTAACCGAGGTCGATGTAGCTTAACTTCGATAATTGACGCGCAACTAAACCAAGTGCGCTAATCCCGCCGTCGCCTAAATATAATATAAATAGTAAGGCATTCTATCAAGTATTACATTTTGTATCATTATTGATATTGTTTTTATTTATATCAAGTCATCCCAGAATCCGTTAAATTCGAAAGACAACCATAGACGTATTGTACAGGTTGGATGGTAGAGTGGTTTGCAGGGTTGTCTGATAAGCAGAAGAAAATCCGTTCGAATCTCAGAGATACTGCCTCTGAATGTTTCTATTGTGATGCAAGCCATCATTTTAACTACGTTTTATCAACTCTTTTCAGAAACCCATTACCAAGAATAACCTTTTAGGCACAAACAGTAACAACTAGTTAAGCAAACTTATCCATTGAGACGTTTTAAAAAATTTAATCAAATCAAATATATAGCCTACATGTATTTATACATTTATATATGTACATGTATATATGTATATATACACACTATACACACACACGTATATATATATATATATATATATATATATATATATATATATATACGTGTATATATATATATATATACACATATATATACGTGTGTATATATATATATATATACACACACATATATATACGTGTATATATATATATATATATATAACGCTGGTAAAGCTAAGGTTAACGTCAGTTTCCTCACTCGAAAGCGATGTCAGTGACGGGCGAGCCCAGGATTATATATATATATATATATATATATTAGTATATATCTCTATATATATGTATATATATATATATCTATATATATATATCTATATATATATATATATATATATATATATATATATATATCTGCGTGTGTGTGTGTTTTGTGTATGTGTGTTTTGTGTTTGTGTGTTTTGTGTGTGTGTGTGTGTGTGTCGGATATTACATACCTTGTAAGCGAATGATAAACAATAGTTTTAGGAACATCTCCCTGTTGACTGTGTAAGACATTATGACTCAAAGAGGTCCCGTTGAACATTACCCTGCCGATAATCCCAATATCATCTTGGATGACGTTAGTGTAAAAGAGTTTCCTTCCTTCCTCGTCCACAGTCAGTCCTTCTAATGAACTTCTACCTGGAAGAATTCAGAATTAAAATGTTACTATTATAGAAACACTAAATCAAGTCAAAGAGTTTATTATGCTATTGTCCAACTTACAATCTAAGCTTCGTGAAGGTTAACATTGTTAATATGGAGATTATTTTGATGAAAACTGGAAGTGAAAATAGGGGTGAAAATTGTTAAGAAATTTTTCAATAAGGAACTTGAATTAATCAATTACTTCTCTCTCTATCTCTTCTCTCTTCTCTTCACTTTCTCTCTCACTCTCTCTCTCTCACTCTCTCTCTCTCTCTCTCTCTCTCTCTCTCTCTCTCCTCTCCCGATTCTAGGGATCCTGGAATTAACATGTTTATAAAACAAATTCTAGAATAGTATTATGCCCATCATCTCACAATGATATCAAGCACTTGCCGATAGAACCAGTTACACGAGCATTAAGTAGATTCAAGATACATGTATGAAAACTCACACACATATATTATATAGGCCTATGTACAGACATTTGTAGACTCTACCAGCAGAAATTTTACTGCCTACTATATTCTTAAGTATATTGAATTTGAATTCAAAGCGGAGGGGGATGGGTCCCAGTGAACACTGAACAGAATATTGCTCTATCAGCTACTTTATTTTATTTATTAGCTACTTATGTTATTACAGTTTGTGTTGTTGTAACATTGCAGTGGCATACAGTTTGTTGGTTTACAACGAACCTTCATTTACAGTGAAGATGGGCAGATTTCTTCCGGTTATCAAAGAGTACCTATTGATAGTCTGACGCGCACTGTCGGTCCAGTAGATGGCTCTGTTGGTAGAGTGATATGCCACTGCTACAGGGTGTCTCGGTTTCGAATCCAGCAGCTGTCGCACCTCTCCACTGAAGATGTTCATCTGATAAAGTCCCGGCTTGAGTGAATCAGTTATCAGCACAAAGTTGTTGCTCAATGGCTCTACAAATAGCACAGGTTATTAGAACACATGGCTGTTAGAGTTATGGTTCACCACCGGCTGGAGCCAGTGGCGATGTCGGTAAGATATTCGACAGCGGACCAGTATGTGCGGGGTTCAAATCCTGGGCTCACCCGTCACTGACATCGCCTTCGAGTGAGGAAACTAGCGTTAACCTTAGCTTTTTTAGAAACACTACAAACATTTTTTGAGTAAATTTAAATAAAATTGGACAAAGTTGGTGCATGATTGGCAAGATGTTCGACGACGTTCAAGCAGGTGCTGGGTTTAAATCCAATGCTGAACCCGTCACAGACATTCTAACGAGCAGAAACTGACGTTAAACTTGGCTTTACATATAGCGGTGTTCATATGCATTCAAAATGTATACATTGCATTTGAAAGCAATCTATGCGTTTCGAATGCATATGAATAAATAAGGTAAGATTTGAACTTGTTTCCAGCACCAATCTGGTATATTCGAGAGAGACTTATTATTAAGTTAATGAATAATTGTTAACTAAGCTCATTGAGAAATCGACTGAGCAGAATTGTTGACAAGTTTCTGATTGGGGATCAGTAGGTTCTATAATATGCTTTCAAAACAAGATACCGACGCTAGAAATGGGAATAATTCCACTTAGACATTCTTAGGAGAGAAAAATTACAATAAAATCTTGTTCGCTAAATTCATAGTCCACTAATCAATTAATTAGAGGTGAGAGGGAGAGAGTAAGAAATTCAGAGATATAATAATCATGTCTCCTAGAGATCCAAGAAGAAATTAATAAAGAGAAAGTAACAATTTAAAAAAAAGAAAGTAATCATGCCGATTAGTGACGCCACGAATAAATTTGTGAGAAAGTTAATTATTAATATCGACAGTTGAATTGTAACTCGGGGGGGGGGGGTAGTGAAACAGCGGAGTCACACGTGTAGTACGCTCCGATACGGGTATGGTCTATCGCTGCAGTGTTACCAGGAAGACAGTGTACGTGGAGCAGTGGCAACACTGTGGGGAGGGGTACAGTGAGGACGAAGGGAAGGGACCATAATATTATTAATTAGATTAGGACTATGATTATATGAATTAGATTAGGACTATGATTATATGAATTAGATTAGGACTATGATTATATGAATTAGATTAAGACTTACCTTAGTTGTTTCAGTTTTATTTATTTCGTTAATTAAACATTTTATTTATTAAAGTATTTATGACTGATTGACTATTAAATATGATTTTGAATTTCTTATAGAAACATAATAGAAGAGAAATTAAATAAAACTAAAGCTCACTGAGTGACTCCACTGAACAACTCTTTTCGTCGCTGGCGTCGCCACAATCATCGCTCTTGTCACACGTGTAGTACGCTGCGATACAGCGACCATTGTCACACAGGTACTCGTCGTATGTACAGGTACTCACTGTGAAACAAATAATTTATTATATTTAAATTATATAATACTTCACTATAGCGACACTAATATTTTATTAATTAAGTAATTTTATTTTCATATAGATTGTTCTATAATGCTCTATTCTATCATTAAGTACCTTATTTTTGCGATTTTAAAGATTTTTTAGTGTTAAAAACAATTCGCATTAAGGTAATGGATCACTGGTTTCTTTCGTTTTTATTTTAATTTAGTGCAATCTTTTAACAATTTTAAAGACAAAATCGCAAAATACTGAAAAAGTTAACTGCAATATATAATGACATAAAATAAATGTCGATGATTACAGTTACAATAATAGTTTGTGGTTAATAACAATGGATATTGAACTAAATATTATTTTTTCTGAATACCGCATGTTTAGTTTAGCTCCAGTTATAAAATAGATTGGATAAAACGTAGACAGTGAGTACCGTAGGAGGCAACTAAAGAGAAGTTCTATCATTTCAGATCTATCTATTTCAGAGAAGTGAACAGACGGAAAAAGTAAATTTTCTCAAACTGATTGTTTCACTTTAACGTGGCCATTAACCTTTGACTTGTGGTTGCCACCAGCGACACAGATATCTTAATTTAAATAGTAAATAAACAGATCACTTAATGTAAATAATAAATTAAACAGAACACTTAATTTAAGCCAAATCTGGCAGAATGAAGTTTAAAATCTAGAATGCTTACTTTTACAGTGATTACTTTGAGATTTTAAGCTGCTTGAAGACTGCTTGGTTGTGGGATTGATTGTTTGAATGATTGATAGACTGCGTCATTTATTTGTTTTTAATTTACTTTGTAATTTACTGCACTCAATTCAGTTCAGCGGTTTCATAAATTAAATTATCATACAGATCAAGTGATACATGTAGTTTGATTTTTACTAGATTGCATTTCATTGATTGATTGCGGTATTTATTGGCTTAATGCGTAGCGCATAACTTGATGTGAAGTTGTTTTGATTTGTATTGATTTTGTATTTATTGTATTGAGCATTTATTGTATTGAGTATTTATTGTATTGAGTATTTATATTGAGTATTGATTTTGTATTGATATTGTATTGAGTTGCATTGCTTGTATTGATTTTTGTATCGCTTTATTTATTTATTTATCATAACCTATTTATTCATTTTATTGATAGATTGATTGCGTCTGACGAAGCTAAATTTACGAAATACATACGAATCTGAAAATGTTCCGGCAAAGCTCTTGAGGTTTTCGTTGTAACTAAATGCAATTATATAAAATATTATATAGTAACAAATATACTAGGCCCTATTAATGTAATAATTACTATTTAATATCCATTAATATTTAGTGAAATAGTATTAAATAATTTTACTACTATTACTACTACTACTAATAATAATAATAATAATAATAATAATAATAATAATAGCAGTAATATTGCTAATGGTTTTAATAAAAGTACTACTAATAATAATACTAAGAAGAAGAATAAGAATAATTGTAATAATCATATGCTTCGTGATCATCATAAACATAATCATTATCATAAGAATAATATACCCTCTCTTTCTCTGTCCAGTGGCAGGTCCAAAGTATTTTCCATAATATAGTATATTATATAGAATATACTCACTAAATTCATACTAAAGGTACATTAATACTCACAAGCTGCTTTCATGATCTATAAAGATCAATCTATACAAAACAAAACCTTCATAAAACGCCATATACATAACTTGTGTAGCCATTAGTTTTAAAACATGGCTCTCGGGATGGTTGATTTCTCTTGGTCTTCATCAGTTATTAAAACCATTTTAAAACATCATGCTCATTTATGCTCTAAAAGGACATTAAATTATAATGGACGCAATTGTAACCAATTAAAATTAATACTATAAATGGTATGTCATAGTGTGGTTAAACATAACTTATAAGTTATGACTATAATATCAAATGGCTACAGGCGAATATACAATGCAAGTGAATCATAAATTCAGAAATAATTTTTTAAAGCATTCTCATCATGAAATTATTATCACTCA
Source organism: Enchytraeus crypticus (assembly GCA_905160935.1). Lineage (NCBI taxonomy): Eukaryota > Metazoa > Annelida > Clitellata > Enchytraeida > Enchytraeidae > Enchytraeus > Enchytraeus crypticus. The sequence continues at coordinate 230,233 of CAJHZI010000533.1, read as the reverse complement.
TGGTTTGCAAGGTGTTAAATGAAACTATAAATAAGTAGGATATCTATCTTAACGTTTACGATAACGTTGCAGTCATAATATGTAAAGCATACCTACGGATGTTGAGACTGGTAGAGTAGGCAGAATAACTGAATCTGAAATAGTTAATCATAAATTTTCAGATAGCCACAAAAATCTATCTCCATACAATGCATTCAGGTTATTGATCATCTTGCAATTATTCTACAAATATATTAATACGCCATAATTACCAGTTTCCCGAGTTGTTGCCACGCTACTGAAGAATTGACCAACCTAAGCTGCAAGTATCGTAAGAGACGAATGATTTAGAAAGACAAGGGCAACCATTTCAGAAACCAATCTTTCCCAAGCTACTGGATATTTTAAGGTAGGAACAAACCATAGACTTTTTGAAGAAATTCGCAGTTTGTTCTGCATCCTGGCAGAACACTAGAGGGAGAGAGAAAGAGAGAGAGAGAGAGACAGACAGAGAGAGGGAGGGAGGGAGGGAGGGAGGGATAACATAAAAAATTACAATTGTTAGTTGAAGTCCCACCAAAGGAAGAAGACTTAACTACCACGATTGCCTTAGATTTACTACAAAAAAAACCTGCACAGTTTAAAAGCACACAAATTACACATCAGGGTAGTTTTGGCTAGGCTACATCGCTAATAGGCACAACATAAAAATATCAACTTTATATAAAATGATATGGATATCATTTGTGGAAATGAAAAGGAAAGCGGAAGACAGAAAAGAATGGAGGCGTTATATACCATGAACCTGCCAGTAGGCAGCGCACTAAGACAGAGAGAAAGAGAGAAAGAGAGAGAGAGAGAGAGAGTTAACAAAATTATAGAGAGATACCAGTGCAGTTTCTCTCATCACTTCCATCGGGACAGTCGACAAACCCGTCACAGTTTAGGTCCGGACAGGCACTGATGGCGCATTGGGACACCGTGTAGAGGCACCAGCCTGATCCACATGTCGAGCGATTGCTGGAACATTCTGAATCTGCAGAGAATGATTAAGAATTGTATAAACTAAATTATCTACTGAATAATAAACCCACTTGTGAACATAATTCTAAACAAAACAGTGATGATCTCAATGTTAATTTAATTTTTAAAAATTGTAAAAGCAGTTCTGGACTCAATCTTAGCACCAATTTTAACACAATTTTGCACCGGATATATTAACTCAAATATTTAGACAATTAAATTGTCTCTAACGTTTTTATAGTATTGCATAATACATAATTAATTATAAATATGTTATGAATTGTCAGATGTTACAGATCAATCTTAATATTTTAATAACTACTAGTAAATAGAATAAATAAATAAACCAATGAATATAATAGTTAACTTACTGCAATGTAATTCGTCTGACCCATCGTCACAGTTTTTGACCCGATCACATCTCAATGACCTCTCTATGCACTGACCGTTAGAGCATTGAAATTCTGTCGTCGAGCTGCAGTCTACATGATAACACATGTGTTCACATAATAACACATGTATTCACATATCAGTCTACATGATAGCACATGTGTTCACATAATAATACAAGTGTTCAAATATCTATCAGTCTACATGATAACACATGTGTTCACATATCTATCAGTCTACATGATAACATATGTGTTCAAATATCAGTCTACATGATAGCACATGTGTTCACATAATAACATGTGTTCACATATCAGTCTACATGATAACACATGTGTTCACATATCTATCAGTCTACATGATAACACATGTGTTCACATATATATCAGTCTATATGATAACACATGTGTTCACATATATATCAGTCTACATGATAACATATGTGTTCACATATCAGTCTACATGATAGCACATGTGTTCACATGATAACACATGTGTTCACATATCTATCAGTCTACATGATAACATATGTGTTCACATATATATCAGTCTATATGATAACACATGTGTTCATATATATATATCAATCTATATGATAACACATGTGTTCACGTAGCTACATGTATCAGTCTACATGATTACACATGTTTTCACATAATTATCTAGTCGTCTATATTAAAATAATGTACAGCCTATTAGTCATGTAAATATGTCAAGTGCATGTGTATATTAACACACATGTAGGCCTATATACTAATATGTCCAGAGCTTATTAGTCTATACATGAATATATCAGGTTTCTCAAGATTTATATTTTTATAAAAGTAAATATATCAATCTGAATACATAAACTGTTTATTTGTAAAAAATCATACATTTATATATGTTTGCGAATAATGAAAACGATATAAACACTTACTATCCCATACTACCTTACATGTATCTAACATTTGAATTGTTATCAAATCGCCTATTTTCAGAGCATATCTTAGAACTTATGAGCCCATACATCTTAGTAACGTTCTCCGCTTCTAACTACATGCTTTTAAATTAAATTTTAGGAAAGAAAATATAAAATAAATTCTACCCACTTACCACAGAACAGTTCGTCAGACTTATCAAAGCAGTCTATTTTCTTATCACAGCGTGCTGATAAGTCCACACATTGACCGTTGCTGCAGTTGAATTCAAAGCCCATCTCTGTTCGACAAACTGGAAACTCTAAAAAAGAAATAAATTCCATCGTATTTATTGCACCATGCCTAATGGTAGCATCTTGTCACCGAGTCACTTGTGAGATTTATATTGATAGCTCGATTGGGCAAAATTTGACAGATTTTGCTAGACAACTTCAATCAAATTTAAAAATTGTAGGAATTGTAGGAATACAGTAAATTCATGTCACTTCATATCCTTAGATTTAAATTTATATTTTAAAGCTCCATTTAAAACTGATTCACATGTACAAGCAAAAAATCCTGAACTTATATAAATCATCAGCCCGTAAAGAGTTTTTAAAAGAGGGGAATGAATCGGTTGAATCAGTTCTATCAGTGAACGTATTCCAGACTCTAATGGTTCGATATAGGAACGAATGCAATGTGATATTTAGGCATGCCTTAGACAACTTATATATGTACCTATGATATATATTTATGATAATTTATCATAACATTACCTGCTGATATGGTTATATAATATGGTCTGATGATATCGTAATATAATATTATATTATGACATGATAATGTGATATGATATGTGACATGATAATGTGATATGATATGTGATATGATGTGTGATATGATATGCTGATATTACTCACCACAGTTCCTCTCATCAGTTCCATCCAGGCAGTTGTTGTGGAAGTCACACCTCGTTGACATATTCACACATCTCCCGTTATCACACTGGAAGCGATCATCCGCTGTCGTACAGGCTGTATAAAGTAGGGTAAATCAAAGGTAGCTACATGAAGTAGAGCAAATCAGAGGTAGCTACATAAAGTAGATTAAATCAAAGGTAGCTACATAAAGTAGAGTATATCAAAGGTAGATACATAAAGTAGAGTAAATTAAAGGTAGATACATAAAGTAGAGTAAAACAAGTAAGTTAATTATTTAGGTGTAGATCATTTTAGTACAGAAAAGGTAAAAGAAAAACCTACATAAGTATTTGTTAGGATTATCTCGTCAGAATGTGATGACTTACATGTTTCCTTCCAACTATAAAAGCTATTTTTATATCGTTTTCTTCCGTGACAAGAATCAAACTAATTACTGATGAGTGTTCTGCAAGCGGCAGGTCAAAGGTACTTATTCCTACTCCTAGTCAAAAATCCAATCACGCTCAATAAACAACACTCCATAGACTAACAAGTAAATCCTTCCATAAAAGGATGTGCTGTGCGCAACATTTTAATCTAACCCATAGTTTAGCGACAATATAACTTCTGAGGTGGGTCATCCCATTGCTTTCCGTTAGTAACATCTTATGACATACGTGCAGCATACGGTGGATTAATTCTTTAGTTATCCGCCCACTGGACTGTATTACACTATAAGTTATAATAAATTTAGAAGATGTAGTTGACATACAGCAGTTGAGTTCATCTGATCCATCCAGACAATCGGCGTGTAGATCACACTTCTGATAGAGCGGTATACACAGTGGTCCCGTGGTGCGGCACTGAAACTGTGTCACTGGGTCACAAGCTGTGTGCACATCATATGTACTATGTGGATCAAAGCTTCACATTATCGATAAATGAGTTATTATATGCTTCAATGATTAACTATGGAATTTAATGAGTCATAGGTAGCTACATAAAGTAGAGTAAATCAAAGGTAGATACATAGAGTAAATCAAAGGCAGATACATAAAGTAGAGTAAATCAAAGGTAGATACATAAAGTAGAGTAAATCAAATGTAGATATATAAAGTAGAGTAAATCAAAGGTTGATACATAAAGTAGAGTAAATCAAAGGTAGATATATAAAGTAGAGTAAAACAAGTAAGTTAATTATTTAGATGTAGATCATTGAATCATTTTTTAGTATGATTCAATGGATCATAATATGGGTCAGTGTTTCAATAAATCACAATATGATTCAACGAAATCCATTGTGCGATTCAATATAACCCCAAGAATCATACTCAGATTCAATGAGTAACAATATGATTCAATAACTTCTACGATTCGTCACTTGGTAAACTGTAGATACATTATAATCTCTATCTAAATCTAACGTACATTTCGACACCTCACGTGCACTGCGAGAGACGATAAATATGAGTTTACAGGCATGGAGAATGTGGTGGGTTAGATATGCATTTATATGTGTAAACGACGTTGAATTATAATTGGAAAGAATTGAAGAGAATAAGAAAGAAGCGAAGAGAGAGAGAGAGAGAGTGCGAAAGAAGGAACAAGTGAACAAACAATGAAAAACACATAATAGGCACTTGTATTTAACGAAAAATAAACAATTGGGCAGAAAAAAGGGCATTCCTCTTTGATTAAACTATTTGTTCTATTTTCTCGACCCAAATTTTAAAATTATATACAACATACGCAGTAGTAGTTAAATACACAAGCAAGCAATATGAAAAAGTTTCGGCCAAACTCGTTTAAACAGCAACAACAGTAGACCGCTAAAATATCAAAGTAATATTAGCACGTTATCACAACTAATCGGCTAATTGTCCCTTATAAAAACCAAATATGAAAAGGTAAAGAGATACGTACAAAATACAAACAAACAGAAGTAACTTAACTGCAATTCCTTTCATCTGTTCTGTCCACACAATCTGTTATACCATCGCACTGTCGAGACAGGCTAATACATCTCTGTGGTGAGCTACACTCAAACTGGTTAGTTCTGTTGCATACTAATCAATCAATCAATCAATTAATCACGGTAAAATGGAACGTGTAGAATATCATCATCAATTATACACATAGCACGTAACACGTCATCATATATGTTAACGTAAGTTGCATCTCTCGAAGCGATATCAGTGATGACAAGCCCAGGATTCGAACTCCGCACATAGTGTCCCACGGTCGGTTGTCTTAGTGACGTCGTCACGAGCTTCAGACAGTGGCGATGATGATGATGATGATGATGATGATGATGACGACGATGATGACGACGACGACGACGACGACGTCGACGACGACGACGACGATCATCATCATCATCATCATCATCATCATCATCATATTCATCACCATTATCATCATCATGATGATAAATACATACATTTTAAATATATTTACATTTTGTGATTAAATTAAGACATCCGTACAACCAATACTTCATCAATCTATTTCATGGAAACGCGATAATTCAGATGCTATTTTTCCAAATCAAAAGAACAAAATTTGTGCTAAGTTTCGCAAATTTTATCTTACTTTATACTATAAATTAACCCTTTCTTTAACAGGATTATTTTTTGGAACTAGAATAAAGTGACGATATTGGTCAGTTTCAATGCTAAGCATTCTGGGTAATTGGTCTCTCTCGCATCCGGACTGCAAGAACGTCTTAGTTGCGTATAAGGACTCTCAAGTGCCGTTGGTAATATAAGGGATGGTTAATGAAAGTCATAGATATAACTTGGCAGGCCGAGATTAGGTAAGTTAGATGATCAAGGACTCATTCATATGTGGACACGAAGAGGAAAGAGGAAGACAGAGAAGAGTTGACAAAACAAAAGAGGCGTTACATACCATGGAGCTGCTAGTAGTTCGGGCACTAAGAGAGAGAGAGAGAGAGAGATAGAGAGAGAGATAGAGAGAGAGATACAGCGATGCATGAATGTAACTTGGAATAGGAAGAGGAGTTCGAAGTACCAGGAGTAAAGAAATGGTACCAAGACAAGATGGTAACCAAGTTTTAAATTCCGTTGATATTAAGTAAATTTAAATTAATTTATATAAAAACCTTAATGACATAAAGTCTCACGTGTAGTTCACTTCTTTTCGCATATTTTCAATTTCAAGACAGTCTACATTCAATTTTAAAAGCTGCTTTAATAAATTTCATATTTAACGATTCCATGATGGATAATTCTGTCGTAGACTTTTTTGATAATTATGATAATTTATTAACGGACTGAATGTTTATTAAACAGTATATATTCATCAGTAAACCTATGTTATCTATAGGACACTTAATAATATGCCAACCGTTAACTGCATGATTCGACTGAACTAGTATAGCGGAAGGCAACGAGAAACCATTTCAGAAGTCACGTTATTCCTATGCTAAAGGTTTCATGTCTACATTATGTATGGATATGTCACAGCCCCTTGTGAAGGATCAAGTTATTAATCAATGGAAAGCTCTTAACGGAGCATGAAAGCAGACTAAGTAAGAGCCAAAAAAGCTAAAGCTAAGGTTATTGTCAGTTTCCTCACTCGAAAGCGATGTCAGTGACGGGCGAGCCCAGGATTTGAACCCGTATCAACTGATCCGCGGTCGAGTGTCTTACCGACTTCGCCACTGGCTCCAGCCAATGTATGAATAAGTATGAATGAATGAATGTAAGTATGAATATGTGCCTTGGATCTGCCAAGACTGACATTTGCAACTCTTTATTGCAGTTGATTAAAAAAGTACACATTATGATTGGTGATTAACATAATCATCATCTTCCCTTGAATCCCAATTAAATTAGGGTCGGGATACGAATAGACTGTCTCAAATCCTCTCTGTTCTACATCATATCATCAGTCAATCTCCTATTTGAGACTTTTCCATTCTTTTAAATTTTTGCAGCAATTTCTAGAGCCTAGGCGCTCAACAACCGAATGCCCTTTGGCAACAGATATATTCTATTTGAAACTTTCTACGTATTTATTATTTTACATGTGATATGTTAATCACCAATACTTATCCCCGTGTTGTGTCCGGGTTGTTTGTAGAATTAACCAACCGGTGACTGCATGTGTCGTAGAAGGCGACTAAAGCACCAAGATCCACACCAACGTTTTCTGACGTTGGTGTGGATCCTGAGGGAAAATATTTCATGGTGAGGTGGGTCCCCTCTTGCCATCCTCAGATCCACACCAACGTCAGAAAACGTTGGTGTGGATCTTAGTGCTTTAGTCGCCTTCTACGACACATGCAGTCACCGGTTGGTTAATTCTACAAACAACCCGGACACAACACGGGGATAAGTATTGGTGATTAACACATCACATGTAAAATAATAAATACGTAGAAAGTTTCAAATAGAATATATCTGTTGCCATACTAGCATGCTATCATGTTGCAACAGGACCGGTAAAATAATGTAAAGTACATTGAACTGTCATGAAATTTTAAATAACTGATCATGAGATCCTGGGATCAATTTCCTGTCGAACTGATCAAATAGTAAAATCTAGAATATTCACTGGACTTGTATCATCGATAATTAACTACAAACGGCTTAGCGGTTTAAATAGGTGATAAATATCATCAATGAATATTATTTCACATAAATCATCCTCTAAAGTAGCAATGACTGTACAGTTGATTAGCATCGCATGTCTGAGCGATATACCAATTGATCAGCAGCTGCCATATGTTTTATTAATTACTATATGATCTATTATTATCTTCTTCTTCAGTGCACTGCCAAGTGGCAGATCAAGGTACATATCCATACTCAAAGTCTGTTTTCTCGCTCCATAATAGCACTCAGTAGATCAACAAGTTAATCCTTTCACAAAGTCTATGTCTTATCCATACCTTATGTAGCTTATAGATTGGGAAAAATATGGCTTCTGAGGTGTTTTCCCGTTGCCTTCCTCAGTTTGGTGAATTTATTACCATTTAATCCTGAGGGAAAATATTTCATGGTGAGGTGGGTCCCCTCTTGCCATCCTCAGCTCCTGCCTTTTGTCGCCTCTAACGTACACGCGGAGGATTGTTTGCGGTTGCCCTCTTCTGTAGTGGTCCAACCACACCCGAGCATAACACGAGGATTAATATATGATCTAATATTAAATTATCTATTTGATTTAATTCTAAACTTTATTTGATTGATTGATTGAGACTAACCGCAGTTCATTTCATCGCTATCGTCACCACAGTCGTTGTACCCATCGCATTTCCACGAGAGTCTGACACATCGTCTGGTGGTGTTACACGTGAAGTGAGTGGCTGGGGGACACTCTATCAGTCAATCAATCAATCAATCAATCAATTAATCAATTAATCAATCAATCAATCATAGCACTTCCACGAGAGTCTTACACATCGTCTGGTGGTGTTACATGTGAAGTGAGTGGCTGGTGGACACTCTATAACAATCAATCAATCAATAAAGTAAATCAATCAGTCAATCAATCGATCTATAAATCAATCAGTTAAATGATCATTCAACCGATCAATCGATCCTTTAATTAGTAACTCATACTAAAAGCTATTAAATCAACCAATCGGAAATGGATACTGTCAATTAATGACGCAAGAAAATAATAGATCAGTCAATTTACGGAACCAAATAGATTGAGTTCGTCAATTATAATAGATGAGAATACAACAGAGCTGTGATAAGAATACTACAGAGCTATGATGGGAATAAAACAAAGCTACGATGAGAATACTACAGAGCTATTATGGGAATAAAACAAAGCTACGATGAGAATACTACAGAGCTATGATGGGAATAAAACAAAGCTACGATGAGAATACTACAGAGCTATGATGGGAATAAAACAAAGCTACGATTAGAATAATACAGAGCTATGATGGGAATATAACAGAGCTGAGAGCTATGATGGGAATACAATGAAGTTATGATTGGAATACAACAGAGCGATCTCTTACACCTCTTTCAATATTTATCTATACAAAAATTAGATTTGTTAAGACAATTTTTATCGAATAATTTAATATAATGAATTGATCAATAATTATATTATAAACTCCCAACAATTTATTTAAACAAATATTAAGATTGAAAGAAACATATTATATTAAAGAGAGATATCTGACGGACTGCTTCATAGATTGATTGTTTTGCATTTTATTATATGGTATATATAATTCATTTTCCTAGTAAAATTTTGGAATAGTTAGCTGTTGAAATTACATGTATCAGTGAAAGTTTTGAGAGTCAATTGCTACGTTGCTATGTTTTCTGTGTTTCCGGTAGTCAGCTAGCTAGATGGAGCTTAATCGTGCTCTTTCTGACGGCCGTTTTAGTTGTATTCTGTCTAGTTGTGTGCACTTTGTGTATATTTTGATTCAGTTACAAATAAATGATCATGGTTCTCTCTCTCTCTCTCTCTCTCTCTCTCTCTCTCTCTCTTGTTTAAAGTCAATAATTCGACGAATAAATTTATTTTCTTCAATTACATTGCAAATAGGGAAAAGGCAGGTTTTGGATAGATTCATTCAGTTTTTCAATCTCTCTGATAAACGGCAACCAATCTCCAAATCCATCAATGTACGTAAATTATTCTCTTTCTTTTTAAAGAAAATATTGAATTTATGATGAATGCAAATTGCTTTAATACTAATTGACTCCTTTATTTGCTTTAGTAATCCATGTACATGGGTATATTAGGATTAACATATCCCAAGTTAGAGAAAGCTAAAGCCAACTTTAGCGTCAGTTTTCTGCCTCGAAAGAGACCGGGCGATCACTGGATTTGAATCCTGCACATACTGATCTATGCAGAGTCAAACAAATTCCTACTCAGCCTGGTAGCATGTCGGTACTATACTCAAATTTATCGAATCAGATAATAGCTGAATTAATTAATCAACATTCTAACTATTTGCACTTTATAATTTAAGGAATACTTACGTATAGGCACTGCAAGAGTTGTAAGCGTTCCTGAAAAGAATTACAAATGTAGTCTAGAAAAGAAAAATAATCCTACTATAATTAGCATTAATTATAGTAAGGCAATTTATTACAAGATGCACGATTTACAGATGACAAGGAATGGTAGCGGGCAGCGAGATTGGACTGCAGAAGATAATGAATAGGCTGAATGATACGGCATTGAGATATGGCATGAAGATAAATATAAAAAAGACGAAAGTTATGAGAGTATCCAATAATAAAGGTGAAGTTAATATCACAATAAATGATACGAAATTGGAAGAGGTAAGGAATTTCAAATATTTGGGTCATTTTTAATTAATTTTAATTAATTTTAATTAATTTAAATGAAGGTTAATTACTATAACCGATGACGGGAAATGTGAGACGGAAGTATGCAGTAGGATTGCACAAGCAAAAGCGGCCTTTGGTAATACAAAAGAACTATTAACAAAAAGTCTAAAGAAAGACACAAAGATAAAGATAGTGAAACTTTGGTTTGGACCACGCTATTGTATGGATGTGAGACATGGACCTTAAGGAAGGAAGATATTAGGAAACTGGAGGCATTGGAAATATGGATTTGGAGAAGAATGGAGAGGATTAGCTGGACTCAAAAGGTTACAAATGAGGAAGTTCTGGAGAAAGTTGGCACAGATAGACAGTTGATAAATGTATTAACAAATAGGAAGAAGAGTTGGATAGGACACATTCTAAGGGGGGAAGGTCTATTAAAAGAGGTCATAGAAGGTGGAATGGAAGGAAAAAGAGGCAGGGGCAGGCCGAGATTAGGTAAGTTAGATGATTTAAAGACCCACTCATATGTGGAAATGAAGAGGAAGGCGGAAGACAAAGAAGAGTGGAGGCATTATATACCATGGACCTGCCCGTAGACAGTGCACTAAGAGAGAGAGAATTAACATTAAGCAATAGTTTAATAAATAGTTTAACAAATAACAGAATTATTCCTAAACTAGATACACTATGCCATGATGAGCTGGATTATCAAGTTTATTAGCAGTGAGTCTAATTATGTAAGCGTTGATTAAAATGTTTATAATCGCCTTACTTATAATACAAGAAAGGGTTAGTATTAAAACAGTCATAATTATAATTTTGATATCAATGCTCATTGCGTGAATAAAACTTCACAATGGAAGACATTTGGATTAAAATGTCCAATAGGCTAAATCTAGTTTATCGATGGTTTCAGTTCTTGAAGGCATATCTCTTACAACTACAAGCGACCAATGGATTAGAACACGGCAACTTCTGATCCGCAGTGAGCTGCCTAACGATCATGCCACTGATTCAGTAAAAGATTAGATATTTACCACAGTTGTAGATCTCATCACTTCCGTCAGAGCAATCTCTCACTCCATCGCATATAGCCTGCACATTGACACACTGCCCGTTCCTGCATTGATACTGTCTCATCGAACAAGCTGCATACAACAAGTAGATCGGTATTGAAGTCTAATAATAGATCTGTTAGAATTATACCGCATAATGAATTGCAACAAGATCAAACTAGTAGCATGATTTGAACAGCCAAAGCAAATTTGACGCTACATAATATTATAATTGTTGAAAGACAAGAACTACAATGTATATGTATCAATCAGTTAAGGTAAGTCAGACAAGAAGCTTGCTACAGAATGTTGAAAGAGAAAAACAAGAGCGAAGATAAGCCGGTAAAGAGTTCCAGATTGTGGGTGATGCATAAGAAAATGAACGTCTGCTCAATGATGCGAGAATATTTGGACCAGAGAGAAAACTGGCATCGGTGGAAAAAAGTGCACGTTAGGGACGATAGGGAAGAAGAATTCCTTGAAAGTTAATGGAGCTATTTTATATTCTATGCGTTGATTAACAGGACATATAATAGTAGACATATAATAGTAAACAATTTGAGAAGAATTCATATAGATAAATAAAATACATAGATTAATAAAAGAGGTCATGAGACTGCTTACTTTGCGGCTTGTTTATATCAGGGGTTGAAGACGTTATCAATAAAGTTGTGCCGCTGGTTGTCGTTGTTGTTGTAGTTGTTGTTGTTGTTGAAGGTGTTGAAGTTGTTAACACTGCTAAATATATACATAGCACGACAAAAATAATTGAGAAGTTCATATATGTTTCTGTAGGTCAAACATCGAAAAACTCCTTGGATGGACCATCAGCGACCAGCAGAGCCTGCAAGATCAATTTATAAGTTGGTAAAGCTAATGTTAACGTCAGTTTTCTCACTCGAAAACTATGTCAGTTACGGGCGAGCCCAGGATTTTAACCCCACAGATACTGATCCGCGGTCGAATATCTTACCGACATCACCACTGCATAGATCCAGTGGTGATGTTGGAACTCTTAAGAACTTTTTCTTCTATTTTGGCACTTGATAGCGCCAAGCATACATTATTAATCTTACCTTGGCCCTAGGGATATCCTTTAGTTGTTGACTGACCTAGGTTTCGAATCCAAGTAATTTTTGTCAAAGACGAACTCTTTAACCGTTTAGCCATATCCCCTCTCTAATTTTAATCAAATAGCATTAGATCATTCACAGACATATGGTCAGATATTTACCGTCGTTGTCTCTCTCCTTCAATAGCTTTCAGTAACATCTGTTGTTTCTGCAACGCTTAAACCAAGAGCCTTCTCTCTCTCTCTTCCTTTCTCTCACTCTCTCTCTCTCTCTCTCGCTGTCTCTTCCTCTCTCTATATCTCTCTCTTCCTTTCTCTCCCTCTCTTCCTCTTTCTGTCTTATATTTCTCTCACTCTAAGGAGATTTGCTTCACTCCTCATACAGATAAGACAACGTCGTCTTAAGGAAATGCCTCATCAGAATCAACATTTTATCTTATTTGCGAGATATTAGAGATTCTCGTGCATAATAAGTTTCATATAGAAATAAAGAACTAATCTAACGTAACTAACTCGTTGATTGTGTAGTTGTATGTACACTTGAACCTGTACAACAAATAACAAAAAAACGCTCGAATCACACCCAAGTTAACGAAGTATACATGCATAAAACAGGCAATTCACACAAATGCCTAAGTCAGTAACGCATAAACATAAAAAGTCAAAATGTGAAAACACTAAAGAGATAATTAAAATTATATATTAATGATATTTACATTTGCGAAGTGTAATTATGTACAGAGAAAGTGTTCAGTCAATCAATAAGAATTTAACTTACGGTTCCACACCATGAGGTAATGTCAGGAACGTCATTCCGTAAAATTGTATTTGATCGTTTTCTATATAAGGAGAAATGATGTGCATGTATTTAGGTATAGGGCAGCCTTGTGCTTGCATTAAAATAATTAGATCAGTCGTTTATTCCAACACGTCGGCTATTCTGATGAAGCTGGTTCGACTTTTACTAGAGTTGCTTTTAATTCATTAATTTTACAAGTTTGATTTATATCTTTCCATTATAAGTAAGGCTCCTCAGTTAACCTACTTTATATCAGTATTATAATTAAGTATATAAATAAGTATGTTAATTAATGAATTGATTTGATAAAGCAGAAGATTACTGCCGGCGATCTTCCCTACCCTGACACGTGTAGTTGACGGTGAGTCTAAACCCTGGCTGACATAGATCACACTTATCATTTCCGCTCAATCCGCAGTAAGAACAGTCAGGAGCGCACGCTGTTGATAAAAATAATGATGTATAAATTTATAGGAGCGCAGTCTGTTGATAATGATTTAGATATAAATTATTAGGTTCACAAGCTGTTGATAAGATATATACAAATATTATACATGTACAAAGTTACTGAAGAAAAATTCTAGAACGAATGTAAAAACATAGATATATCAAGTTGTAGGAGAGAAAGCTGTTAATTAAATAGAAATGCATAAATTGAAGTATAGTTATAGAACAAATGTAAAATCATAGATATGCTATAAGTGACCTTGTAAACAATATTCTTAAACACCTTTATTTCACTATTAGGATTTATTTCATAGTTGATTGCACTAAGAATATAAATCCGGGTCTCACGGCTCTAACTGCCCTAAACTGTAAAGCCTAATTAATGCTGACATTAACTAGTGCATATATACTAAAAAGCACATAAAATAGTGGAAATAAACCAAGCTTTTTCCTCATTGCTATAAACCATATTTAAGTAGAGATCATCTTTGCCTCATAGATGTAAAGATATTTAGATCAAGTACTGATGTTAGTATAATGAAGTAATGTTGACTGGAGCCATTGGCGATGTCGGTAAGGTATTCGACCGCGGATCAGTATGTGCGGGTTTCAAATCCTGGGCTAGCCCGTCACTGACATCGCTTTCGAGTGAGGAAACTGACGTTAACATTAGCATTTCCATTAGCTTTTAGCAAGTTACTCCACGACTCATGCCAGGAACCAATTCACGACTTGCACAGGCCTTACAGACTCCACTGAATCATCTGGCATAAAGCTGTCTGAATTCTGCTTCAAAGGAATATTGGTCAGTTAATTGATAATTAAATGATCAGCTTTAATTATACTGCAAGCTTAACCACCAGATGACCAATAGCATGCATGATATTCTGAAAGCTTTTTCATAGTATTGTGTATTCCAGTCTAAGGCATGTATTCCAAGCACAGCAGTGATGAGGCAGCATGTATAACATTATAGCTAGTATTGATGTTACACATACGTCTGCAGGTTCCAGAGCCGTCCTTGACCGGTCCATCAGTGGTAGGGTTGAGACACACGTCACACAGCGACAGCCACGTGCACAACAGACAGCCGGATCTACATCCTGAGAAACAGCGTACATCAAAGTAAGAATAATAAGTTTTAACGGAAAACCTCGCCCTGTGTACCGACCACTGCAGAATAGATCAGAGACAATCAACAAGTGCTCTACGAGGAGACTAAGTAGGAACTTAGAATGGCAATGGGAAACTAACTCAGAATCCTTATTTTCCAAGCTTAGGGCTGCAGGAGTCTTAGTTTAGTTTTGTTAGTTTTATTTATTAGGTGCGCCACAAGGGATTTGTAATTAGACTATTTATTTGTCCTCTAGGACTGTCCTTCACCACTAGGACTGTCCTTCACCTCTAGGACTGTCCTTCACCTCTAGGACTGTCCTCCATATCGAACACTGTCCTTTACCTCGTGGAATGTCCTTCACCTTGAGGACTGACCTTCACCTCTAGGACTGTCCTTCACCTTTACGACTGCCCTTGACCTCTAGGACTATCCTTGATCTCTAGGACTGTCCTTGACCTTTAGAACTGTCCTTGACCTCGAGGACTGTCCTGCACCTTGAAAACTGTCCTTCACCTCGAGAACTGACCTTCAAATCGAGGACTGTCCTTCAACTCGAGGATTCCTCAAGGTCATGTTTAATGTTCTTGACCTTGACACTTCAAGTCCTTGGCCTAGATCTTGGCTTCGGAATCGTGGTCTTGGCCATAGAAAAGAGAAGGCCATGATAAAAGATATAAAGTAAACAAGAGTAAAGGAAACTTATTTTAAAGTAAAGCCAAATAGCCAAGTTTAACATTTGCTTTCGCTTCGCAAGTGACACTGTCAAAGACGGTCAGGCTAAGATTCGAATTGATGGCCTCCTGCGTCTTAATCAAGCGTGCCAACCAATCTGCCATCTCATACAACCAATAATACATATTAGAGCACAAAGTAAGAAAATGAAAACAAACTTTAATTAATGAGAACTCTGTTGACAACAACTGAGAAATTTAATTCAGAGCAAACACGAAGTCAAAATTTCATGTCAAATTCAAATTAAGTAATGCTTTATTAATTAAAATTAATAATTATTTTAGTTAAGTTCATTATGCTCAATTTATTAAAATCACAATAGTCATAGTTCAGCTGATCCTGAGGTGACTTGAAATACGTGGGTTCGATTCCCAGCCGCGCTGATCTAAGAGTAAAATCTCGGAGATACACTGAACTGGTTATAAGGAAAATGGACTAAATTGCCGAGCGGTTTAAACATGTGGTATTAAAATAGATAGATATATAAATAAATAAGATATATAAATAGGTAGATATAAACATGGTTGATAATTTCACTATAATGCGTGTTTTTTATATTTTAGCTGAGTAAACTAGAGACAAAGTAGAAGTACTAGATTGTTTTAAAAACTTTAATATTATATATATCTCTCTCTCTTTCTCTCTCTTTTTACTATCTTTTTCTCTTTTTCTTTCACTCTCTCTCTCTCTCTCTCTCTCTCTCTCTCTCTCTCTGTCTTCCTGTAGCCCTCTCTCTCTCGCAAATGTTTGGCAAAGTAGGAAGTCCAAGGTATATATTCATATTCAAAGTCTGTTTCACGCTCCAGCAAGAGCACTCAATAAGTTAATCAGTTTACAAAACGCAATGCCTTATCCTCACCGTATGTAGCCTATAGCATGGGAAAATATATGGCTTCTGAGGTTGTTTCTCGTTACCTTCCTCAGTTCTTGCTTCGTCGCTGCTTACATGTAGATAACGGCGTATCTGTTATTCAATGTTCCAGGCACAGTACGGGAAATATATGTGTATGTAAATCATTACACACTGTATAACATCGTAATCATTACACACTGTATAACATCGTAATCATTACACACTGTATAACATCGTAATCATTACACACTGTATATCATCGTAATCATTACACACTGTATATCATCGTAATCATTACATACTGTATATCATCGTAATCACTACATACTGTATATCATCGTAATCGTTACATACTGTATATCACCGTAATCATTACATACTGTATATCATCGTAATCATTGCATACTGTATATCATCGTAATCATTACATACTGTATATCACCGTAATCATTACACACTGTAACCAGTTAATTTATACTTACTTTCACAAGTTGCCCCATCAGCTGTAAGTCCATAGTAAGGTGCCATACATTTAGTGCAGACTCTTGAATTAGACGCTTCACATGTGGCACACCAGCTCACATCACATGCGCACATCACATTTCCTGCGCTCAAATATCGTCACATGTGTCATATAAATTCTAAGGCATACACTATCACGTATATTACATTTCCTGCGTTCACATAGCATCACATGTGTCACATTAATTCGATAGCATACGCAATCACTTATACCACATTTCTTGCATTCATATAGCATCACATATGTCACATGAGTTCTACATTTCCTGCGTTCACGTACATGTAGCAACGCATGTGTCACATAACATACACGCATTACGCTTCCTGCATTAACACAACAAATCACGTGACTCACAAGTTGATTTATTTCATCTCACTCAGTCAATTGCTGCATTAACATCAGGAGCTTTAAAATGAGACTATTTTTAAAAGGATCTTTTATTCCTTTTTTATTATTTCTTTTTATGTCTTCGAATCGATTTACTTCTGAAATACAGTGTTTGTTTTCTCGTACAACCCACTTTAGTGTGAGATTTGTGCTCACTTTGCTACAGGAGGCTATTGGGGGGGAGGGGATATAACTAGCGTTTGTTGGGCGCAGAAACGCCTTGTGCTGAGGGAGAACTGCTAAATATCGCAAAAAAGCTAGGATATAACATAACAACAATTATAGTGATACAGTTATCCATGAAAACATGTAACATTATTGCGATAAATTCGAGCCGACGAGCAATAAAAGAAGATCTAAAACGATGCAAATTCAGAAAATCAGTCCGACGAGAATTAAAGAAAAAGAGGTTAATATGCTGGTTGCAACTGATGGACACTCTTTAGAACAGAATCACGAAAAAGCTGGGACTTCAAATACTGCCCATGGAACTACACATATAGGAAAGCAATGGCCGATGTGACTCAAACGAGGACTTCTGAAAAGTGGGAGTGAACGGAACAGAATTTGAGATCAGGGGTGCAGCATGATGGAAAGAACGATTAGATAGATTGGAGCGTGAAGATAAGCTAGCTCTCACAAATTAATTGATTTAGAAGACCGCGTAACAGAAGGCTGCATCACTTTAATCAAATGCAAAATATAATTTTGTCCAAGGGTGGTTATGGATTTACATGCATTTCAATGAAGCCGTCTTATAAATGCATGAGTGCCGAAACACGAAATGATATTATTGATATAGAGACTACAGAGTGTCATGCAATATACACCTAGACCTTGATCTACATGGAAAAGAGATAGATGTAACCAATACTCCGAAATATGCTTAAAAAATATCGATTTTATTGTACAATGGCAATTAATTACATTATTCAAGCAGCATTCAAATACACAAATACCACGTAAAAATAGGAGGAACAGAATTTACCTAGTTTATTGATGAACAGAAATACTGTTAATATCCGTAACCAGTTGGTAATAGAGGTGTTATCCATGAATGACATTTGTTCAATTTAATTGTGCATTTAAAATGCATTTCGTTCTAGCACACATTTATATCTAATACTTTATCTACAAAAACTATGTTTAAATTAATCTATTAGATTCTACTTAATTTTATGCGAATTTCTTTTCCAAATAGAAAATTAATGTCAAATCCGAAATAACGGCCATTTCAAACTACTAGTCTGAATTACTGCGCACGAGACCCAACAGCCTATCAACGTGTTTACCAAATTTTGCACACTCAATCCTTTGTAACATTACGTATAGTTACACTATAGATGCGAGGCTAGGTGAGCATTCGTTAAACGGCCTACACTCGTTGGTATGCAAGGCCTAATGCAGAATTGGACGCATTTGCTCTTTTAGAAATGCACGACAATAAATGTAAAGAATCTACATGTATTTAGTTTCTCATGATAAAACTTCTAGAAGAAAATCCCTGGACTGATAGTCCAATCTGAGGCAACTGCTTATCAGCAGAGTCAGTTACCCATTTATCTTTGCAAATTTCAGTCTTTAGTCGAGCTGAGGGTAAGCGGTGAGCAGTTTCTAACGCTCTTGCAGATTTTCGTATTTCAGAATATATCATAGCTTTTGGGCTTATAGAGATTTAAAGATCATGCACTGGCATCTCCATTTATTCTCATCGAGAGAGAGAGGGGGGGGGGGCAAGTCAAAGAATGCTTCGAATATAAAGTTCGAGTTATCATTTTCAGCTTACAAGGTTACGCTCTTTAATGACAACAGTAAAGCCAAAGCCAAGTGTGACGCCAGTTTTCTCTTGGTTAAAGCTGGTAAAGCTAATGTTAACGTCAGTTTCCTCATTCGAAAGCGATGTCAGTGACGGGCGAGCCCAGGATTTGAACCCTGCACATACTGATCCGCAGTCGAATATCTTACCGACATAGCATGAACATATTAAACATTCAAGATTTTTTGTAGGAGCAATAAAGAATTTGCGATTTTCAACTCTGTAGACTGAGAAAAATCAGAAATCTATAATAAGCATTCTCGACGAGCAAAGCTATTAGTCATTGCATGAGATATTAGCTTAAATGTGACCAAGGGTGGATTTCAAATAGGTTGGAATGCTGGGAACATAAAGGACTATAAAATGCTGGGAGTGTCCAGTATGTTGGAACATGTATCAGTGATTTATTACCAAGCCATACCATTTAGATTTAATGGGTTCTCAATGCATTCAATTCATCCAGGGTTCAACTTTAAATTCTGACATACGGTATGTACTGAAAATCTAATTTAGTTTAAAAATAAATGCGTAGTGAACTAAGTTCATAAAAATGATTCTATTTTCTAGCTTTAATCTTTGCTTAAAAATTGTGAATTTAGTTTGTTCAAATATGTACGCATAATCCATAAAAAAAAGTTAAATGAGCTCACGAATCTGTATCAGAATTTGTTTCAATCTTTACGCTATATTTTATTAATTGCGCTTTAATTTTATTTGGAGATTAACTATCAATAATATAATAAATAAATAAATATGAGAGCAAATTATCGCACTTGACAAAGAGAGATAACATTAGCAAAAAAAACTAAATGTAAAAAAATAAAATAACATCCAAATTTTTAAAAATCTCAGACACAACTGGCCCATAAAAAATATTAATAAGGGATTATCGAAAGTTAATCCATTTATAGAACTGAGCAATGCAACGGGAAATCACCTCAGAAGCTATATTATTCCCAAGCTATACGCTACATTAAGTTGTGGATAAGGCATAGCCATTAGTGAAGGGATTAACCTGTTAATCGATGGTATGCTCTTTATGTAGCGTGAAGGCAGTGAATATGAATATGTATATTGGACCTGCCGCTTGGCAGAACACCAGAGAGAGTGAAAGTCTGAAAGTTGCTCCGTGCATAGCAGATGCGTCAAATAGCTGAATAAGTATTATAACAGCAAAAGAAGCTACTCAAACCACTCAGGTCGATTCCCTGATGAGCCAACAGCAGCAAATCAAGCGACAGGGTTGGATTTATTGGGGGGGGGGGGGGGAAGGGATGGATTCGACACCATGGCAGATGTATTATCTCTCTGGATAAAGCTTTAACAGTTTAACCCACCAGTTATACCTCCCTGACAAAGCCCTGATGACCTCCAGCAAGCCTTCTATCACCGCCAACGATCCGACTTGGAAAGATGTACCAACTGCAACTCTGTCCAATAGATAGTCTAAACAGGCGAGGTGGTAAGTACGTAGACGTAATTATGGCTGGTCATTGTAATGTGTGGTATACCTGCATAAACACGTCATCCTACCAGTGATCCAGACTTCCTATTTATCTCTGTCTCTCTCTCTCTCTCTCTCTATCTATCTATCTATCTATCTCCCGCTCTCTCTCATCCTCTGATTTTCTCTTCATATCAACATTTGAAGTAGTAATCAAATCATGCAACATTTCAAGTTTCGGTCTTCCTCTAACTTTGTTTCCTTTCAACCATTCAAACCAGTCCTTCAAACCAGTCCAGTGAATGTCACAGATTTTACTCTCCAATCAGCGTGGCTGGGATTCGAATCCCAGCCGTGCTGATCTGAGAATAAAATCTCGGACATTCATTGGACAGGTTTTACGGAAAATGGTCTAAATTGCTTAATGGTTTAAAAATGTACACGGTCTTAAAAAGTGATAGATATAGACATAGTTCATCGTTTACTATAATGCGTGTTTACTTGTTTTTACTTTCATTTTTTTCTTATTACCTCTTTCAGCAAAACAATTCCCTCACAGAACATGACCCATCCAGTTCTTCTTTCTATTCTTATACTATTACTTTCTATCTATTAGCTGATATTTGCTGATTTTCATTAGCCTATTAACACTTTAGCCTGGTCGGCTTTCACTGTGTCGACTGTCAACAGTTTGAATCCTAGCGAGTTATAGTGGTACAATTAGAGTGTTGTATTTTAAAAGCCCTCATGTATGTACCTTCATTGTTATATAGCAAGATCGTCATAGCGTCAGGCCTATAAGAAGGCCTACTTGTAAGTCTGGCTTTATTTCTTTAGAAAGTCATGAAGACTTAAGGAATTTCTTACAACATTCTTCGAATATTTTATGCAACTCGATGTCTTAGCCACTGTCTGTATGTTACCAGAAACATTTATATGTCCATAAGGCCTAGACGTTTGATGTTTGTGCTTTAGCACATCAGGTAGCCGTCTTGACTCTGCACCAACAATGCTCGCTTTGAATTCATAGCCCACTACAGACACGAAATATATGTTTTATTTCTAAACTTATCAGCTTTATACTACTTTAAATAGAAACAATACCATACAATTGTTGGCTTCTTCATATTTGAAATTTAAATTATAATTTATAATAATTCATTTTGATAATTTAAAATTTAAAATTATACTGCAATCTTTGTGAAGGGTATGACGATAATTATATGATATTCTCTCTATATGTAGGGTGAAAGCAGACTTTGAGTATGAATATTTACATTGAACTTGCCACTTAGCAGGAAAACTAGCGAGAGCGCTATTAAAATTGGGTTCCACACAACTCAAAGTCATTAGTGAGCTAATGTCAGCATTTCAATGTATTTACAGTACGACAAACAGAGAATGACTGCAGCAACAACAACAACCACACCAACAATAACAACATAATATGTTAACATTTAATATTTTACACATATCACATGCTCACAAATGTAATTCTTCAAAAAGTAAATACTATATATTATATTCTTGAAAATAGGCGATTCTTTGTCTCTGAGATGATTTAAGAAAAAGTGTAACATTAAACCCAGCGACAACTGTGCATGTTCTTCAAATATGACTAAGTCACACATTAAATCATATTTGAAAATTTATCGTTGGTTTTCTTATCCTATGCTGTTAACATAAACATATCGATGAGCAGCGAACCCGCGGATTCTCTCTAAACAGTCCACAAGACAAGTGATATTGTCTTTATCAATCATTCAGAAAAGCTCAGTCATACTGAAAACTTTAATCATCATAATATAAATCATAGTATATCACTTTGGCTAGATCAACAACGTTGACAAAATTAATCATATTAACTTGATTTATTGACTATATCAAGCATGTGACTAGATCCATAACAAAACACACACATTATAGTGAAACGATCAACTGCGCTGAAATTTATCACTTTAAATATCATACATGTTTAAACCGTTAGGCAATTTAGTCCATTTTCCGTATAATCAATCCAGTGAATGTTCGAAATTTTACTCCCAGATCAGCGCGGCTGGGATTTGAACCCATGAATGTTCAATTCCACTCAGGGCATGTCATTTAAAACTTCATGACGTTATCTACACCTCTAATCACTACACTATTGAGACATTCATGTTGACTAGATTTACATGTATTGTATATTCTAAGGTGTAGTATAATACGGCATCCAAGCAACTGAATTAGTATTTAGCTGGCACGAACGTTCACTATTATCAAAATAGTCACAAGAGTCCAAAATAATGAATAATGATGTATCATGTTAGATGATACAAAGATCCACTCATCTTCGGACATGAAATGAAATGAAAACAAAAGACAGAGAAGAATGGAGGCGTTATATACCATAGACCTGCTAGTGGGCAGTGCACTAAGAGATATATATTTATATATATATATATATATATATATATATATATATATATATATTAGGTTGATTTGCAGCATCGATACTTTTAGACGTGTAAAATACTTAAAATCATACATCCGTCGCATTTCACATAGAGCGACAGGTTTAAATAAACTATAACTTTATGAATTACTTCAATTTCCAGTGTCCAATCACAGAAAATTATCTAAAGAGATAAATATGACTGAAACGTTGATTGATTACAGGACAAACAGCCAGTGTTTCTACTGAAGTCCGAGAGCTGTAGTCGTTAAGGTTGATATTGACAGGTCCATAAAGCCGTCACCCATTGCCAAAAATTGAGGAGAAAATATAAATGAAATACAATGTATGTTTATATTTGTCAATGGACATTTAAAGTCAGGTATATCACTGGAGGGTGATATCAGGGTCGAAATTATGTATATTATTCAAAATATACATTACGACAAAAGGTCTAACACGAACGGCAGTAAATGACATCAGGATACGTTACACTGTACTACCAACCATGCTACTCATAGTTAATATTTGTCTACATCCTAAACACATACACCTCGACTGCGCATTCATGATACTCTCGCCATATGGTTTGAACCAGTGGCGAAGTCGGTAAGGTATTCGATCGCGGATCAGTATGTGCGGGGTTCAAATCATGGGCTCGCCCGTCACTGACATCGCTTTTGAATGAGTAAACTGACGTTAACCTTAGCTTTAGCTTTAGCGTTACCACACTACAAAAAACACTATTTCTAACGATTCTAAAAACCTCGTAATTAATTAATTGTTCCTAACTTCCCATTAGTGTCGTCTATATCATAGCCGTATTCTGAGCCCACGACAGCGCTGATGTGATCAGCGCCGATGACTGGCCGCATCTTATCAGAGCTGGACGCTGATCGACCGAGAGGCTCGGGGTCTACCGGGGCTCTCAGGCCGTGATGCTCGGGGCCTGCCTGGGCTCTGAGGCCATTCGGTCTCTCATCGCCGTCGAAACTGTTGGAAAACTGCTCGTATTTGTTGGAGTTGTAGGTTACGCGTTGGGCAGGGGCCGAATTCCCCATCATCAACGACTGTATGAGGGAAGAACAGCAAATCAAATTAATTGTCAAAAGATTACTGAATAATATAATTAAATATGAAAAAGAACACTGTTAAGAGCAAAAATTAGACAATATTCATAACAAAATCAAACATTGGAAATAATGTTAGTAAATTATTGATTCGACAGCAAATAAAACAAATAAAAGAATGGATGATCATACAGCACAAGTAGATGGATATTATTGAATAGTATTATCAATAGTTGTATCCGTGTTGTGTCCGAGACTCAGAAGAATTGACCAACCGTAAATTGCACACGTCGTAAGAAGCGACTCGGCAATAAATGAGTAGATCACAGGTAAACATTCTCAGAAGCCATACTAGATGCTAGATAGGACACTGTGACCCTACCTGCTGGCCTTTTACATTAACATCTTTTAATTTAACCCTGATATGAGTGATTTTGTTTACACGAACTCTGATATGTAGGTTGGTAGGGTATCTGTTTTGTTATCATTATGCTCCTGTGTATATGCTCTTATATATATATATATATATATATATATATATATATATATATATATATATATATATATATATATATATATATATGGAACTCGGGATTCCACATATTTATAACACTATTGAAATAATAAACAAATTTGATATAGGCTACACTCTGGTGAGGCTAAGGCATAGCCTTTTGTGTAGAGATTAACTCGTTAATCGATGAAGTGCTTTTTTGCGAAGCCTGAAAGTTGCATGTGAGTAAGAATATGCACCTTGGACCTGTCATTGGCTGAACACTAGTGAGAGAGAGAGAGGTAAAAACTGTGAAATAATGCTGCAGGACCTATAAAGTCAATTAACCGTCTGCATTCATTTCATTTACAACTGTTAAAATACTATATGCCAGATCGAGATATAATGTTTTGCTTTGCTTTGCCTTTAGACTGGGTGAATATTTAATAAATTAGCAATTCAAATGAAATTAA